>ML471746.1:32286-47751 GCA_005239535.1 Nicotiana rustica
ATTAAAATGATGATTAAATAACTTAAACATAGATAAGTAGTATGAAAGCCAACTCTAGGCATTTAATCCACTAATCTTCATTCAATCAGAAGACTCCTCACATGCATGAACACAACTCATAGAGACTCATATCTGCTCTCCAAACCAATAACAAGTAACCTTCCATTCACCAGCAAGCAGAATACCCATCAATCAAGCTATCCAGACCAGTGCTCACTTCTTCTGTAATTTCCAGCAGCCAGATTCTACAGGCCTCACCTACAGAATGGAACTTGCAACACTGCCTTCCTGCAATCCAGATGCAAAGCAACTTTGAAGCCAAATGAACCTCTGCACATAGCCTCATTAGGACAATATGCATGTACTAGTTGTGACTCCTTTTGCATATGGAAGTTCATCTTCCATTTCTCTTATATAGTAGCTATAGGACCTCTAATGTCTACTCGTGTAGTTCACCTAGGCTATTTTCAATTTAATTTTGTATACTTAAGCGCCTATACAATTTTAGGGCTTAGAGTTCCCATTATAGGTTTTACATACCGCATATTCAGGGCCTATTGGACGTCACTTGGATGGCCAAAGGTCTCTTTCCTTGGAGGTTAGGTTTATGCCCCCCTCCTCTATTGTACTTTATGTTTACTGATATATGAAAATCAACACTAGGCACAATGCCTAGTGGATTGTTAAAAAAAAAAAAAAAAATTTTAACTCAACCTTAGTTAAGAACAACTAGTTGTCACCTAAAGGGCATAACTAGTGTCAGTTAACCATAGTTAAATAGTAACCCAAGTAAGTAACCCTGGTTACCTAATAGTATATACATGGGCTTCAAAGGGGTACATAAGGAATCATATATTAAGGAAGTCAGATTTTAAGGGTAAGGGAGTCTTTTAATGGGGAAGATAGTTCTAGAATAGGGGCAGTTGTCCCAAAGGATAAGGTTGACAGCTGCCCTGTGTACTATTTCAGTTAAAGAAATGGGAATGTACCATAAGGGACCTCATTCCCAAATAGTCTATAAAATAAGACCCCCTTCCCTTTAAAGATGAGGGTTTTTTTTTTGGTTTTTGATTCTGGAGATACTCTAAAAACCCATTCTACACTCTAAAACTGATTTTCTTTTGACTGAACACTGGAAACAAACAAAAAATCAGAACAGTTTCTTTATTCAAAAGGTCCAAAACAAATCAGTAGGAGGGGATTTTCTTTTTCAAGAACTCTTGGAGTTTTTCCTTTCTGGGGTCCTCTCTATTGGTGCTCTGCTTTGGTTTGCTTCTGAATCTTCTGAAATTCCTCTGGTTTGGTTTGTTGCTGGGTTTCTGGTTTGTGCTGCCTATATTGCTGCTGAATCTGTCTCTCCTTAGTTCTTATTGTCTACCTGACCTTTATTTGGTCAGCATCTTGGTTGTTTCTTTTTCTTCCAAAAGAGGTATGTAACCATGAACTTATAATAAAATTGTTATGCTCAGAATCCATGTTAGTTTGATGCTGAATGTTTAATCCTTGTTATTTCTTCCCTAATATTATGTCAAGGCTGAATTTTCTTTTTTCTTGGTATATGAATCTGAAGTAATATTTGAGTGACAAGATGTTAAGAAATCTGAATGTATGTTGTAATATCTAAATCCTTAAGGTTATTCTGTTTTTGATTTCAAGTTGTTCAGAATGCATTAAGCATCATGGGACATCAGTCTCATTTCAGTCCATTAGTGAAATAACTGCACCATGGTGCAGAATCTGACCTTCTCTATGGTCAGGTTCTCTCTATAAACGTGCACAAAATATGCTTTCAATTGAGCCTCTTTGGTCAATAAAGAGATTCAACAAGCAAGTCCCTAGTTAGTTTAATATTAGCACTAGGGTAGATGTGCTTGACTTATTAATAGTCAAGATCACCCCACAATAGTGCACAAAACAGCAGCATAAGTGGCTGAAATTCACCTTTTAAAAGGTTAAAGGGTGTAGTTAAAAAAGGCATTAGGGTGAGAGATTTGAACCCTCAAATGGTCAAATCCATCCCCTACAAATGCTTAGATGATTAAAACACCACATAGTTAGAATTAGGTAATGTTAAGCACTAAGGCAGGTGAATTCGACTCTTTAATAGTCAAATTCACCCCATGGTAGTGCATAAACAGTAGTTTAGCTTGCTGAAAATAATCCTTCAAAGGATATAAGTGTGTAATTAGGAAGGGCCTTACGGGAAAGAATCTGAACTTGCACAGTGGTTGGATTTACTCCTCAAAGTGCCAACAGTGGCTTGAAGTATTTGACCAAATACTAGCCAAAGTAAGCCTGACTATAAAAGTCTAAACGAAGCAGCATCATTGGATTTGAATCTGACCTCTTCTATGGTCAGATTCAGTCCAGCCAACGCGCAAGAGAATTTTGTATTTGTTTGACATCCTTAGAGTCAAATTTGACCTCGTTAATGGTCAGAATTACTCTAAAAGATGCATAACATATCTGTTATTGAGATAGTTAGGGATGGCAAACGAAAAACTGCAGATGTACAGTACGAAGAATCCAGATATAGAGCAGCTATTTAGGATTTCCATTTTTCTTAGTTTCTTTTTCTTTGATATTCATATAAAATGTATTTTGCAGAAGCTGTATTTTCGCTTCAGAAATTATAATTTGTTCATTTATGCATTAGGAATCTTGTAAGTCAAAGGACTGGACTGTATATTCATTTTGTTTATTTTTTTAGCTTTTTGTTTAGTTTATAGTGCTCAAACTATATTCTGAGACAAAGTTTTGGAGTTTTTAAATCTGTTTGCTCTAAAAGTAGCTCAACAGAAATAAGTGTTTAATCAAAAGAGGAAAGGGTATTCAAATCAGTCCACATGAAACCTGTTTGTAAACATTTTTTTTTTTTTGGATTTTTAGAAGCGTTTGATGCAAGAATTCGTCTGATTCAGTATAAGGGGATTAGTAGATCATTTTTAGTTCATTTTGTATCCTGTCAAAATTTTCTGAAATCAATGTATGAAAACCTTGAATCTGGAAGCATGCGATTAGGTTATTTTAAAAATTGGTAAAAACTGTTAATTTAGAACTGGTAAAACTGCATATGTTGTGTTCTTTTTTTTTGTTAAAAATTACAAGTTCCAGAAAAATAAAGTAAATTTGGCTTACCAATTTGAAGTGAGACCGGTATATAATGTATTCATATATCTGTGATTCTTATAGGTGTATGTATACTACACGAATAAGGTGCATTTTGATTAATACCTTTTTCTATCATTTACAAAAAATAGAAAGTGAAGACCTTTAAGATTTGATTAAGAGCTGGATTTCCCAATCGATAGTCTTCTCTCATAAATAGCAAACTAGGATGGCCTAACGTGATAAAACGAGGCTAGATGAGGCCATAGCCTACAAGATGCTCTTTTAGAATAACGAATACCGTTTAGGAGATCCTATAGGTAAGAATGGATACCCTTAGTTTGAAATTTGGATAAAAAATCAAATATCATACCGAAGTTACCTAACCAACATCCGGGAGCGACAACTCATGTCCCCGTCTTTAAACTTCAAAAATTATGATAAAAATCACATGTTGTAATTACGGGTGCATTTCATGTGGCGAAATTACAATGTGTCCAAAAACAAACAAGTGCACGCCATCGTGACTTGTCCCAAGATAAATCCGTAAATATCAAAAATGATTTATATACCTACCCCGTACAGCTAGAAATACCTCTTTTAGATAAAATTCCAAAACTTAGAGAATAATTGAATATCGCCTCAAATAGGCATTTTAAAATTGTCATAACCATAGTAATGACTATATAATCTACACTCGGGTGTGGAAACTCATTCCCCCGACTCTAATTTCAAACAATAATAAAAACACATGTTGCAATCGCGGGTGCATTTCATGTGACGCGGTTGCGATGTGTCTAAAAATGACAAGTGCACACCATCGTGACTTGTTTTCAAGATAAGTCCATAAATATTAAAAGCGGCTAAAAAGTGAAAAAGGCTAAAAGCACAATAGGCAAAATATGTAGATAATCAGACAATTAGGCCAAATAATAATAGTTAAGCGATCGTGCTAGAACCACGGAATTCGGGAGTGCCTAACACCTTCTCCCGGGTTAACAGAATTCCTTACTCGAATTTATGGTCGCAGACATTTTAAACAGAGTCAAAATTTCCTCGGTTTGGGATTTCAATAAATAAATGGTGTCCCGGAACACCGTAAAAAATCCGGGTAGCGACTCTGAAACTAATAAATAAATCCCAAATCCGAATAATGTCACTTAAATTGGAAAAACTCCCATATCCCACCCTTGTCGGAAAAAGCAGGTGTGACACTAGACGCTCATGACTTAGTGACACCCCGATATTTGGGACTCGTTTCTGTATTTTGTATTATTTATATTTAGAGTTGGTTTAGTTTACCAGGAATTAAATTATTGGAAATGTTTTATTAAATTCTTATAATAAAATTACTAGTAATATTTTGGGATAGGCTTTCCTTGTAACACAATAGGCGGCATCACGACCATGGTTAGATTTTGGATTGTGACATAGGCGAATTCCGGCAGCGGCTCTAGAGTTTCTAGGTTTTCATATCTGAGATCTGTTATTTTTGGTGGGGTTTTTGAGGATTTGGTTGGTAAGGTGAGATTCAAGGAGATGAAGAGAGTATATGGGGTGAGTTTGAGGGGGTTTGGAGTTCCTCCGCCGCCGCAAGCGATTTTCGGCAGCGAGGCTAGGCGGCGTTAGGGTTTCTGGCTTTTTTAGGTGTAAGATAGGATGGTTTTTCATGGGGGTTTTTATGGTTTTATTTGTGAGATGGATCTTAGGAAGAATGCGGAATAGAATAGGATAGATTTGGGGTAGTTTTAGGTTTCGTAGCTGCCGTAGGCAAATTCCGACGGCGGCTTAAGGAGGTCGGTGGAGAGACGGCTAGGTTTAGGGCGGAGGAGCGCGGCTAGGGTTTGGGGGCGGCTGAGAGAGAGATATGTGAGAGAGTGGGGGAGTTTGAAATGAGGGGGGTAGGAGGGGATTAGGACATTTATACATTAAAATGGGGATGAATTACGGGTCGTTGGTTCTAGTGAAGATCAACAACCTAGATTACTTGGCCCTTAGACGATGTCGTTTTAGCTTAGGCGGGATTGGACTGGTTTGAGGGATTGGGCTTGTGTATTTTTGTTTGAATTTTTGGATTGGGCTGATTTTTGCACTGGCCCAGTCCAACCTAAGTTTAATTAGTCCTCTAATTGTTTTAATTAATTTCTAAAATCTAATTATTTTAACTAAATCCTAATCAAGCACTAAGCTATCTTAATTTGTAAAAATTATCTAGCTATCTACCTATATTACCTAACTAATAAGTCAATCTTAAGTTATTAAAAGAAAAATTACTAATTTTAACATTAAAACTAACAATGTCAAAAATAACAATTTTTGTGATTTTCTTTTAATGATATAATTAAATTATGTAATTAGGTATTAGATTAAATTAAAAACCTAATAATTCAATATTATGAAGATTTAAATATTTTTTATTATTTTTTATGAAAAAAGCAACTAAATGCAAATAATTTCAAATAATTAAAAAAATCTAGGAATAATTTATTTATTTATTTTGTAGGAATATTTTGGTTGGGTAAAAATTACATGCTCAAAGTCATTCCATGGTCGCCGCGGAAATTCTTGACAATATTGTCCTCTCTGAAGGTGTTCCAACAGCCATATTTGCAGCAACAGATTGCAACCCTCAAAATGCCTATATCCTTTTTGCAACGGTCTAAGGCTTGGTACATCTCAACCACGATCATTGGGACAATAGTGTAAGTTTTCCCCTCAATTCCTTCCATTAGGGTCTTAGTGACCATAGCTAGGCGAATGTGGATCCTTTCTCCTTCTATTGGGAATATCAGCATTCCCAGAAAATAAACAATGAATACGAAGACCCGGCGGTGAGTCCAACCCAGAGAAGTGATGGCGAACTCATCATGATAAAGGCGATTGGACTTGTTGTGCCCATAACGCTCGTAAAGGAAATCGAATGGTACGTAAAATTTCTTCAGACAGACTAATTCATCCTTTTTCCTGAAACCCATCATTTTTAGAAAGCCTTGAGAAGTGCGATTTTTCGGTACCAACAAGTCAGGGCTATCCCATGGGAGCCTAGAAAAGCCTCATATTTCCTCTAGAAGGGGAGTCATTTCTATATCACCAAAACAGAAGGCGGCCCTCTTCTCATCCCAGAACATAGTAGTGGCCTCAATCAGTACATTGTTTGGCTAAAAATCTAACAAGGAAAGTAAATTCCCGAAAAATCTTTTCACATGGTTTGTGTCACTTGGTGAGAGATTTTCCCACCAAACTAGAAACAAAGGTGGGATACTTCGAATTATGCCGAACCTGGGGACTTCGTGCCTCATTTTTGCAAAACAAATAAAGTTATTCCCCCTCCGGATTCGACTATTTACACATTAATGATTAGCGCACGTTTTCTCCAAATAATGCACACATCATGATTGTACCCATTGGGATTATGGAAATCCCGACGGGCTTTGGACAAGGCTTGCCTTAGAGAGTTATTACACGGACAGCGTTCTAACCCATACTAGGTTTAGGCATGATGCATGCACAGTTAATATTAGAGTGAGGGTTTCTAGAAGTGTCTAGATCATTACCCTCAAGTGGACAACTTGAGAGGGAAAGGCACATAACCGTCGATTGTATCATTGATCGACTATTTCTACCGCAAATAAGCCTTTTCAAATTTAAAAGGGTGATTTAGGAAGAGCAGGGACACTCATCAAGCACCGCTAGGGTATTATTTACGCATGAGTGGAATATGATGTGGAGCATGCTTTATGCAAAGGTAAAACAACACGTTGTCAAGTATTTTACATGATGAAGGTAGTAAATGCAGTATTAAATGGAATGTAAAAGCATAAAAATAAAGAAAAACAAGGAAGAAGTTAGTTCGCTCTATGTGAAGAATTGCAATAAAGCAAACAAAGGGTAGGGATGGGGAGAGACATGATATAGAAAATTTAAATATGATTCGGAGCAAGTGAACATGAGGAAAATTGGGAAAAGGATGTGCATGTAGCAATAAAAGGGAAACAGAAGCGGGATATTCATGTAACAGCAAAATAAAAAAGTCACGCTTATCAGAGAAGACTAATTCATATAGACCAAGTTTGATATAGTAAGGGCCTAAATATATCCTCAGCAGATTCGCCATGCTGTCGCGCCCCTTTTTCTCGCGAAATCGGGTTTCGACACGTGAAAACTCTTTTAAGGGAAGAGGGGTTAAAAGAGAGAGTTTCCACCTAACGGGTTTGAGGTGTGTTAGGGCACCTATTTGCAAATAACTCTAGTTAAACCAGTTTGCGTCACCAAATATCGGGTAAGGGCCCAGATTACCTCGAGGATAAGGTGTTAGGCACTCCTCGAGGTCCACAACTATGGGTTCTGGCTGAACTCGAATTATATGAATTAGTCTCAATAAAGAGGAAAGATAAAATTGGGCAAATAAATAAAATAATTGATTTTAAGGCAAGGTGGGGGTCCTAAGTTTTTTAGCCTAAAGGATCACCCCATGCAACATAAATAATACTTCATAACTCCCTTGAGGTGGGGTGTTACTCGTACTATTCAGCGGGCACAGACTATTATCTCCTGCTACCCGATTACTATCTTTAAGTTGCTTACCTAAATCGAACTAATTGATTCTAATGTACCTTATGCGTGCACTACCCGTCCCATACCTATAGTCCAGGAGGCGTTTGGACCTCTATCTTGGGTGGTTCTAGACTTAACTTAAGTTGCTCAAAAATTATAAAACTAGGCGACATACAAAACAAGTTGGACTTTCATGTAAAAGCAAATAAGGTCTCAAGTTAACCTCTTCACTTAGACAACAAATGCAAATAAAACAAATTGGCATTTGACAGTTGCATATTTTAGACAAGTTAAAGTCATTAATCCTATATACATGATCTCTGTGTGATTCTGGATTTTAATATGCAGACAGTTTCATACGCGAGGTACCATTTTTTAAATACGATTTCTAAGTGACTATGCAGTTGCCTACTGATTATAGATTATAAGGGGTTAGACCTATAGGCATGATATCTAGGTGATTTATGCAGTAATTGGCGATGGTAACCATAGGAGAACATTCAGAATTGCTAGTTGGATCCTATAGGCATGATTTCTAATAGTGGCAATGAAACAGTATAGAGAGTTCAACATTAGCACTTAAAGGAAGCGAGCAGGATAATCAATGGTTAAGACTGACTTCAGAACCTATAGGCATGATTTTCTGTAATCGATAATTAAGACTGATTTTAGACCCTACATGCATGTTTATTAAGTGAACAACAGCATATTGACCAATTAACCCTATAGGCATGATTCTAAATTGCAGATTAGGTAGCACGTGAATTAATAGAATTCTATAGCGTACATTAAGACATTGGTCATTTAATTTCCTATAGGCATGATATCTAACATGTAGAAACAGAATATGTTAGCCGGATTAAACACCTATAGGCAGGTAATCTAACACACACAGTAGCAGAACATATTTGAGAAAAGTAAACACCTATAGGCATGTCATCTAACACACACAATAGCAGCACATATTTGAGCAAAGTAGAATACCTATAGGCAGGATTTCTACCCATTTCAATGCTAGTGTTAAAATAAATCCCTTTTCCCAATTTTACTAACACCTCAATTGTTATTACAATATTATTACAAGCCCAATGAATGAAGTAAATTGCAGAATTACAGAATAGCTATAGTGAGCCTAAGGCAGGCCCAAAAATATACCCGGCCAAGCTAGGCCTTCAGCCTCAAGCCCACATAGTTTACAACAACCCAGAAGTCATAACTTCATTTACATAAAGCATCCAGAAACCAGTTGATTCAACCAGTAGGTAAAAAGGCAGAGTTGAGCAATTAGAAAGTGGCAAAGAACCAGGACCCTAGTATGTCAGAGTTCCCAAGGGCTTTAATAACCCAGGGCAATGCTCACACTAGGGAGGTTAATAGAGGCATTCAAGGAATGACTATGGACCAAATCCTAGTGTGTCAGATTTTACAAGGGTCTCAATTGGACCCTGAGTAGTGCTCACACTAGGGAGGTCAATGATAGAACCTAAGTAGACTTGGATTTCAGCCGGCTAAGAATGAGAAATCAAAAGAGCCCAGGTAACAAGTGAAAGAGAGTGGACCAAGATTGAGAGACAGAAATTCAGGGATACACTTATAATTTAAAGAGACGTGACCAAATTGAGCATATATAGAAGATAATCAAACAAGTCAAAGGATTTAAAAACAAGCTTAGTAAAGACTTAGAAACAGGTTCAACACTTAGCACATAGACAGTCACATTTGACAGAGTTAGGAAAATAACCAGTTTGTAGGATTGACAAAGATCATCATGCACAGATACATAATACCAAATAAGTGAAAATCTGAAGGTCCAAATTATGCTAAGCATATTGTCACGACCCAAAATCCGTAAGGTCGTGATGGCGCCGGACACCATTGTCAGGCAAGCCAACCATTAAATAGTTAAGTTAAATTTCCTTTTTTAGCATTTTTGAAATCATTACCTTTAACTTTATTACATGATAACTAAATAAAATCCGCTAAGTAAATACGACAGTTTAATATTCCATTTTTATAAAATATATCCCAAACACATCCCAGAACCCGATGTCATAAGTGCATGAGCAAATTCTAAGAATTTCACAAATACTACAAAGCTTGTCTGAAATACAAATTGGACAATGAATTTAAAATAAAAATAAATACAATATGAGGGAGACTCTGTCGGCTGCGGGTCGCCTCCGGATGATGCAGCTCACCTAAGTCTCCAAGACGGCCACATCGCTGTTAAAGTACATGTGCAATAAAAATGCACACCAAGTGTAGCATGAGTACGAAAACAACGTGTACTCAATAAGTATCCCGCCTAACCTCAGAGAAGTACTGACGAGAGGTCGAATTAGAAACTTACTAGAAGTCAATTTAGAATAATCAAGTGAGACACTAAGCACGAATGTCATAGGCAATTTATTAAAATCAGGAATAAATAATATCAACTCCTTCCACATTTAACACTTTAAATATTCGTCATTTCAGTTGACAATTTAAAAAATAATCAGGGATAAGAAACATCACACTTATTTCACATTTTACACATCAATTCTTCTTCTTAACTGGCCATTAAAACTTCCATAGGCCGATAAACATGTATAAATCACGGGAAATACGCAGCATTTAACATGCGCAAAAAAAGTGTTGAGGGTCGAACGGCGCGGACCAACAATAATAAATTGTGCACTGCCGAGGATCGAACGGCTCGAACCATAGATGCATCTATCTGTCCCGCTCGAAAATTGATCATGCGATGCAGTTATACATAAATACAGGGTTATCCTGCTCGCGAATCATACATGCGACTCAGGCACCCATATATGCACATAAATACAGGGTTATCCTGCTCGCGAATCATACATGCGACTCACGCACCCATAGATACACATATTCACACAATAAGTCCACATTTTTATCAAGAGAACAGTTACCCAGGAAAGTGGTAAAATTCTTCTTAAAACACGAAAAATAGCACTTAAATCTTTGTTTTGAAACTCATTTGCCAAGTTTAATAATATTCAATAATATAACCTTATCAGGAATACAATTATCCATAGAGGAATCGATTCTCTTTCTAAATGATTAAGAAAGGTACACTCTAGCCTTCTTAGGAAATAAATTACCAATTCAATAGTATTATCAGTCTAATATCATTTGAAGGATCACATGATATTTTATTGACAAGGTCACAAGTACGACAAGTAAAGCATACTAGTGGGTCCTAGACTACCCGGACATGGCATAATAGTAGCTACACACGGACTCCCGTCACCTCGTGCGTACGTAGCCCCCGCAGATAGTAGCATATATTTAATTAGTTCACCTAGGGGGACTATTCCCCCTCACAGTTAGAAAGGAGACTTACCTCGCTCCGAAATTCCATAACCGGCTTCCAAGCCCTTCTGACGGGTCCAATGGACGCAAAACGCCCCAAAACTATCCAAATAACGACAAACCAATGAAAATATACTCTAATATTTGCAACAATTCAATTTATATAATTTCCCAACTCCGCTCAGTGAATTGACCAAAATGTCCTCGGGCCCACGTGCCCGGATTCCGAAATTTCTCGAAGATATACCCTACCCATAGCCTTACTAGCTCAAATATACAATTTTTACTCTAAATTCCATGCTCAAATTCGTGGTAGAAATCTGAAATACAATTTCTAGGTTTTCTTCAAAATTCCCAATTTTTCACAATCTTTCATGATCAAATCCATGCATATACCTTGTAAATAACTTAAGATGAGTTGGAATAACTTACCTTGTGATCCTTGACGAAAAACCCTCCTTGAAGCTCCCCACAATCGCCCATGCCAAGTGAAAATAGGAGAAAATGAGCCAAGTGTTCGGTTATAAAACATACACTGCCCAGGCCGATATCCGCACATGCGATCCAGATCTCGCACATGCGCTTCCGCAGGTGCGACTTCACAGGTGCGGAAATTACATCGCACATGCGCTCCCAGCCAAGCTACCAAAATCTCGCACCTGCGGCTCCGCACCTGCGGCCAAAACCTCGCAGGTGCGGTCACACCAGATGACAGCAATCTCAGCACTTCTTCAAACTCTAAACATGATCCGTTAACCACCCAGAATCCACCCGAGGCCCCCGGACCCCGTCCAATTACACCAGCTGGTTCCAAAACGTAATGTGGACTTACTCGAGGCCTCAAATCACATCAAACAACATCGAAACCACGAATCGCACTAAAATTCAAACTTTATGAACCTGAAATTTCAAACTTCCACCTCCGATGCCGAAACCTATCAAATCACGTCTGATTGATCCCAAATTTTGCACACAAGTCATATTCGACATTACGGACCTGCTCCAACTTCCGGAATCGCATTCCGATCCCAATATCCAAATTTTCACTTCCGGTCGGATTTCCCAAAAACCTTCAAACTTCTATCTTTAGCTAAATGACTTCAAAATAACCTACGGACATCCGAATTCACTTCCGATTGCGCTCCCAACTCCAGAATCACCATACGGAGCTATTCCCAGACTTGGAATCCCCAACGGACATCAACATCACTGAAATGCGCTTCTAGCCAAACTTAGGAAATTCTTCTAAAATGATATATTCCATAATATGCGCCGAAATGCTCCCGGGTTATCCAAAGCCCGATCCGGACATACGCCCAAATCCAATATCATCATACGAACCTGCAGGAACCTTCAAATCCAGATTCGGAGGTCATTTACTCAGAATTCCAATCTTAGTCAATTTCTCCAACTTAAGGCTTCCGAAATGAGAATTTCCTTTCCAAATTAACTCTAAACTTCCCGAAATTCAATTTCAACCGCACCTACAAGTCATAACACCTTAAATGGAGCTGCTCATGACCTCAAACCACTGAATGACGCGCTGGAGCTTAAAACGACCGGTCGGGTCGTTACATTCTCCCCCACTTAAACAGACGTTCATCCTCGAACGTGCTAAGAACTTCTTTGGAGTTATCTGAAATCACTATTTAACACCTCGAGCACCTGCCCATGCTACCACAACCCAGTTGAGTACATTAGCTTGATCAAATCTGAAGATTTCTTCTTTTATCCATATAATAAGATCAGAATTCAGTTCTAACACCTGGAATTTCTCTGCCGGGCCTAGTTCCAATATATAAACACCGTATCAACTACCACACGATATACCAGAACATGACTGCATACCTTTGCTGAATTAGCACCATGCACCGCATAATTCATCATCTAGCCACCATGACATTCCCTGAACCTTAACAGCCACAATTCTATGAACTTGATGCTCCCTATACACCTTATAATATATATACATACATGCTACTATAATGCTGACGATACCACCACAACGGAGGAGATGTGTAGAAATTTCTAATCAATTGCAGATTTAACCAAACATTGAATCCTTCCTCTTGAATAAGACCACCATTTCATTACAAACCAATAAGGGTAACTGTCTTTCAATGTATTTTACACAATCTTATCGCACTAGATCCCTGATCCACCCAGTATGAACTGCTCAGACAACAAATCACCCCAAATATGACCAACAGTCTCACATGATACCACATCGCGCCAATAGGCCACAACTCGAACATGATACATAAAGAAATGACTCAGGAAAAGACTACTCAGCTCACCAAACTTATAGGAACTTTCCTCAGAAAATAGGAAGTAAAACACAAGAAAAATAATTATAGGAACCTTACTCAGCATCACACTGTTGTCGCGTGAAACCCGATCCAAATAACATACCCGTGGCGACGTGCCTACCGATTCACACATAAAATTCACATAAGGAGATATACACGGATCTGAATTGCTCACCATTACAAATTACTAAATACCGGTCATAAGCACGCTAAGTGCATGATACCATCCTGGAGAGACTGATAGAGCCATATTCTACAAGAATTAAGCACAACTGAGGTGTAATATATATATATATACTCTGAAATCTCAAGAGACCTCCAGCTCACATAACATCATCACTACGCTAAATCTTACACATAGGAATTTCTCAAGTCGTTTCACAATTCACACGGCACAATAATAACCTTACATGAAATGAACGAAGACGGAACGATATCCGATATTCCAGCACCCCTCCTTGAGGAGTGCTATACTGAAAGGAACACATCTGCCTCACATGAAGCCCATAATCCTGTTTAAGCCCATTCACACACTTCAAGTTGATTCTGCTCGCACCGAACTATGCTAATAGATTTTACCTGGGTCCATATTAACCCACCTCCTCACAAAATACGCAATAACTACCATCATAACCGGGACAAACACCCCACAATCCACAACCGAATGAACCGAACGCCCTCCAGGCATAAATTCTCAAACAAGCAATGTTGCACTTCCTTATACTTGGTCTAAATCTTCAATCAATCAGGTGAATACATGTCACACTTATACCATCTTCCTGCGGTCACGCTCCCACGACCTTCCACGAGGTAACAAGTCTGCACATCCATACCACCGACCACACTAATGCCGCAAAACACATCAAGAACCCATTACTAGGGTACAAAGCCTCTTTCACCGAATATCGATCTCAGGTGACACTGAAGATAACACCAGCTTACTCTGGACTTTCAAATCACTTTTTCTTGCTCATCTGAGCTTATGACATCCTTGTTAACACCGAACCGCAATCTCGATTCTTTACTTCCAGTTACATACTCCTTACCGCACCTAACATGCCAATATGAGATAGCTCCAGAATTCCATCATAACTTCTGAACCACTAATAGGGTGAACACTTCATCATATAGAAACATTTTACTTACCTCAATTCAAGAGAACCACCAAAACACACAAGTGAATTCCCACAATCACAATACATGCAAATCCTTAAGTAGTGGTTTGAAACACCATAAACCTTCCGGGATCCGCCTACACCTGAGAGGCCATAGCACTCGAATGCTCCAAAAATCAAATCTATTACGGCGGTCGTCAAACCTTACACACACTGTGCAAACCACACGCATAACTCAATCACATTGACAAAATTGACCACTGTCGTACATGTGTTATTTCAACCATGGCTAACCAATCCATCTTCTCTCTAATTATCCTTAATTCCCTCAAAAATAATAGTAACCCCATTCAACTCATAACAACTCAATCCTTACTCATCCCGAGTGGCCTTGATTCACGAGACCATGCTGTCTCAATCCCACAAACCGTCTCATACCCTCCTTGTGCGCATTCACATCTCCGACCGATATACCCATCCTGATAATCTTTCTACAAATCCGGAGTTTACTCCTCTCACTCCCCCAATACTATCCTGCATGTTGAAATTAACATAGAACACTCCAATTATTTTCCCTTTCTCAGGAATTATGCTGCATAAGCTCGATTCACAATCATACTGCTGCCTGAAACTCTAACAATCAACTCTAAGTCTCTTCTAGCACATGAACATCCTCTCAATGAAGTACGTGACAGAGTCACTACCCTTACAACTCGCCTATGCCTTAAGTATAAATTCTGAACCTTTCAAAGCCTAACCCTGGTCCAACAGGGCCAACCTTTGCAAACATTCATCAAATCCCATGCACAATCACCATTTTACTCATTTCCCTTAGCTATACTAACTTGGCAATATGCCGACAATCCGCAACCCCATGAGAAGACCATCCTACAACCCAACTGCAGGTGGTGGGACTCCCCCACTTAGCCCGAAGCTACTCCTTGCACCACTCTAGGCCCTGTTGAGATCCTTTCCCCTTTGTTAACATGATCTTGCTCAACCAATCCGTCCAATCCTTCAAAATTCTCTTGTTAGCACTCCCTAAATACTTAAAT
>ML471746.1:56639-68551 GCA_005239535.1 Nicotiana rustica
TAATCATGAACCCGTGCAGTCTCTACGATAGCAAGTCTAGTCTTGAATAGAGTGTAAAGAAGGGAAATTAATAAGCGAGGGACTACTCAAATAGTACAACTATAGCATGATGTGAACTTAAGTCTACCCGAACAATAACATGAATGTAGCTACGTACGGGCTCTCGTCACCTCACGCGTACGTAGCCCCTACAACAAGTAGCACACAATCAAATGTGTATATATATCACCTAGGAGTAATTTCCCCCTCACAGAGTTAGACAGGAGATTTACCTCATCTCAAAGCTCACTTTCCGGTCCAAAATTGTGCTTTCAATCCTCAACTCGGTGCCAAACGACCCGAAGCTAGTCAAATCCTATATAAAATAGTCAATACAAGCCCAAGAGTTCACATCTAACCATTAAGGTGATTTCTAACCCAATTTGAAGAATTCCTAAAATTCACCCTTGTGCCCGGATTTCGGAAATTTTCAAAGATAAACATTACTCATAACATTATGAACTCAAATATATGATTTGTTCTTAATTCCATACCCAAATTCGTGGTCAAAATTCAAAAATATAAATTTTTTAGGTTTTTATCCTAAATCCAAAATTTGTACAAGTTTTCATGTCTAAATCTATATATAAACCTTGTATATAAGCCACAACTAGTAGGAATCACTTACCTCTTGATGATGATGGAACCCCCTCTCAAAATGCTCCCAAAAATAGCCCAAGTCCAAATGAGAAATGAGGGAAATGAGCTAAGTCTCGGACTAAAAGCCCTTGTCTCCAGTAGCAGATGTCGCATTTGGGACAAGGGGTTCGCAAATGCGACGAATGCATCGCAAATGCGACCCCTGAGACCTAGCCTCCATCGCAAATGCGATACAGAGTCCGAAAAATACGAACTCTTCAGGCTTCGCAAAAGCGATCATTGCTTCGCAAATGCCATCCCTTCCCACAGCAGCCCAGCTTCGCAAATGCGAAAACTTCTTCGCAAATACGATGGTCGCATTTGCGACCAACACATCGCAAATGCGATCACACCAGAACTAGCAATCCAACTTCTTCACAAAACACTCTGAAGCTATTCTGAAACTCACCCGAGCCCCCGGGGCTCCAAACCAAACACCCACACAAGTCTAGAAATATAACACGAACTTGCTCGAGGCCTTAAATCACATCAAACAACATCGAATTCATGAATAGCACCCCAGTTCAAGCTTAATGAACTTTAGAACTTCAAACATATACACTCGATGCCTAAACCTTTCAAATCACGTCCGATTGACCTCAAATTTTACACAAGTCACATTTGACATTACGGACCTACTCCAACTTCCGGAATCCGAATCCGACCTCGATATCAAAAAGTCCACTCCCGGTCAAACTTTCTTAAAAACCTTCAAATTTCTAACTTTCGCAAAATGACCCCAAAATGACCTACGAACCTCCAAATCCACTTTCGGACGCGCTTCCATTGTCAGAATCACCATACGAAGAAATTCCCAGACTCGAAATCCCAAACGGATATCAATAACATTGAAATGCACTTCAACCCAAATTTATGAAATTCTTTCAAAATGTCAACCTTTCATAATAGGCGTCGAAACGCTCCCGGGCCATCCAAAACCCGATCCGGACATACACCCAAGTCCAAAATCATCATACGAACCTGTTGGAAACTTCAAGTCCCGATTCCAAGGTCGTTTACTCAAAATCAACCCTTAGTGAGATTCTTCCAATTTAAAGCTTCCGAAATGAGAATTCTCTTTCCAAATCCACTTGGAACTTCCTGAATTTCACTTCCAACCACGCGTACAAGTCATAATACCTGAAGTGAAGCTGCTCATGGCCTCAAACCTCCGAACAACGTGTTAGAGCTCAAAATGACCGGTCGGGTCGTTACATTCTCTCCCACTTAAACATACGCTCGTCCTCGAACGTGCTACGAACTGCTCTGGAGTTGTCTGAAATCACTGTTTAAAACCTTTTGCACCTACCCGTGCTACCATGACCCAGTTGCGCACATTAGCTCGAGCAAATCTGAAGATTCTCCATTTTATTCAGTCAAGTTAGCCTTGGAGCCAAATTCCAGCATTTGAAATTCTTTACCAGGTCTGTTTCCAACATACAGATACCGTACCCATCACTACACGATGTACCAATACATGATTCTATACCTGTTTTGAATCCCCACCATGCACAGCATAACTCACCTGACCATAATAACATCCTCTGACAATAATAGTCACAATTCCATGAATCTGATGCCCACAACACCCCATGACACATATAAGTCTTGTTCCAACTCTTGCAATATTGCCACGACAGAAGAGATGTGTAGAAATTCATAACCAACTGTCGAGTAACAAATCATTGAGTCTCTCCTCCTAATAAGAACCACTACCTCATTATGAACCAAATAACGATATTAGCTCTCAAATATGCCGCATATAAAATCCGATCGCATTGGTCCCAGGTCCAAAAATCTCGCTTCTCGCAGTACAAGCTGCTCAGGCAATAAGCCACCTTAGACACTACCAAAAGTCTCATATAATACCACAACAAGTGATACGTGAATTGCTCAGTAGTGTTTCGCCACTACCCTAGCTAGCAGAAATAGCTTAATGGTAGAGCATAGCATTGCCAAGGCTGAGGTTGAGGGTTCAAGTCCTTCCTTCCGCTCCTGGCTTTGTCGTTTAGTGGTAATAAGTTCCGTGCATAAGCCACTTTAGAGATAGGGGCGAGCAGCAAGCAGCCCCTTGTATAGGGTAGATCGGATTGAGAGTGACTTCTTCCGCTGACTAAGGTGTTTCGTTTGTGCGTTTGTAACATGAACTCTCCTCGGGATTGGACTCTTTCTAACAGCCCTTTTGCCAGCGTAGATGAATCTTCTATCCAGATCTGATTTACCGGGGGCCCAGTTGCTGTCCTAAGGGGGGCATCATCAATTCTTGATGCTTGAAAGAAACTGTGCCCACAAGCTACAAGCTCGAATGTGATACATAAGGGAACGTACTCTGGAAAGAACTACTCAACCCACGTTACTAATTTAAACAACCGAAAAGATATTATGAACCTTCCTCAGAAAGCGAGAAGCAATACACACAATAATAGGTTGGTGATATTGTACTCAACTTCACACTATTGCGGCGTGCAACCCGATCCAACCGTGATACCCATGGCGGTGTGCCACCCGATCCAACAATATACCCGCAGCGGTGTGCCACCCGATCCACACATAATAATCTATAAGAAAATACTTACCAAGATAAAAGGCTCATAACTACAAAATACCCGAATATCGACCACAAGCACTCGAAGTGCATAATACAAATCCGTAGGGAGACGGGTAGCGTCATATGCTACGAAACTCAAGCACAACTATGGTGCGATAAATGACTTGTATCTCGAGAGGCATCCTGCTCTCACAACACCACAAATTACGCAGGGTCTCAATAATAGTGTCAATAATCAAACCACCACCCAATCCACCTGGCATAATATAGATTCCACGGAATAGCTGACGACATAAATAACATCCAAGGCCCGAAGATTCCTCCGTAAACAACGCTAAGCTGAAATGAACATATCTGGCCTGATATTGAGTTCACGTTCACACTTAGATCCACCGAAGGACATCAGCTGATTCTGATCGTACCACACCGGGCTAATAACCTTTCAAGGGTCCACACTAACCTCTTTTTCCCACGACACACAAGAACAGCCGTCAATCCGGCACAAGCATCCACAGTCCGCAACCCAATGAATAGAGCACCTTCCAGGCCTAAACCCTCACACTAATGATAGTACCATAATCTCCATACTTGGTCTTAAATCTTTAATCAGTCAAGTGACCATATGTCACACTTATACCATCTTCTCGTGGGGTACGCTCTCACGACCTTCCACACCAGGTAACAAGTATGCACATCCATACCACCAGCCATACTAATGTTTTAAAGCCTATCAAGAATCCGTAATCAGTACGTCGGGCCTCTTATACAGGACACCGATATCAGGTGATGCTAAAGACAATACCAACTTACTTTAACCATCTGAACCCTTTCCTGCTCATCTAATCTCGTGACATTCTTGTCAACACCGAACTGCAACCCTGATCCTTAACTTCCAATTCCCATTCTACCCACTGCACCTAATCATGACAATACACAAGAGTACAAGAATTTATCATAAATCTTAAACCACCAATAGGATACACAAGCGACAAGCGACTGAATCCCCATAACCGCCGAAAATACAAACCTCAAGTAGTGGTCTAAACCACCATAATCCTTCCGGGATCCATCTATACATAACATGCCATAATACTTGAATGCCTCCAGATAAAATCAATTACGGCGGTCTTCAAGACTAGCACGTACCGCCACAAATCACATGCATAACTTAACACACTGAAGGAACTGATCATTGCCACCGTCACGTCAATTCAACCATTACTAACCGACCCGGCTTCTTCTAATTTACTCCGGACTTGCCTTAGGAATAAGGATGGATCCATTTAATACATAACGGCCCCAAATCCGCACTCATCCTGAGTGACCTTATTTCACGAGGCCATGCTTTCTCAAAAACCCACGAACCACCTCATACTCTCTTAGTGTGCATATCTGTTTCTTCAACTGGTACACCCATCCTGGTCATTCCTTTATGAACCCGGAGTTATTTTCTCTCATTTCTCCAATGCTACACCGTGGACCCCTGAAAATATAGAATACTCTAAGCCCCTTTCATAATCCACTGCAATAGCTCGATACTTAGCTATACCACGAACCCGAAATTCGCAAGCACCGCACTTTAAACTTTGAATCCACTAGGACTATTGTTAAGAGTCACCCACTCTGGCTTGGTCCCGAATATAATCAACTCCAAGGCTCTACTAGCACATGAAAACCCTTTCCAAGAAGCACCCAGCTGAATTCCTTTCCTTGTACTTCACATCCACACGAAACATAGACCCTGAGTCTACCTAAAACTTGAACATGAATCGTTGAGCCAAAAATAGCACACATTCCTCAAATTCTTTGCTCCAATCCCCATTGATGTTTCCTTTACTTAGTCGTGCCAATACACCGATAACCATAACCCACAAATAGACAACTACGCAACCCAATCATAGATGGTGGGGCTCTCCCACTTAGATCGAAACAACAATTACATAACCCTGGGACCCATCGAGGTTCCTTCTTCCCCATTGACATCAGCTAAAAGTCCAACAACACATTCCAAACTCAAAGTCATGTTGCATCCAAATAAAATCCATGGTCCTAGTCGTTGCCCATCACGATCCCCAAATTACTCTATTCTTCCCTTAGGGCATGTGGCCATCCTACCACAAAACTCATATACTACTCTGCCACTCTCCCAAAACTTTGGTTCAACCATCTCCTTTAAGCAACTCTTCGACTTATACTTTTCGCACTTGACCTTCTAGCAATTCAACCACCGCAGAACACCTCCCACATGTCCTTCCTCATCCTCTACTGTCCAATTGTTGCCCCGATTATCTCTGTAACACCCGAACGAATGAGTCGCTACCAACTTTAGACCTCTTAGAAGATCATCTTCCTCGAGCCATCAACACTAGGAACACCAATTCGATTATGAACCACTACACACAGCGATTTCTGACAATTGCTTCCCCGACACCATTTCATAATACCCCGTCCTGAAGGCTAATTGAGGAAAACCATAACACCGATGAACATAGTACATTCATCAAGTAAAACGGCACCACATCACAAATGAAAATTCCACCATGCTCAAAAATAACAAGTCTCGCCGCCCAATCAACCCAAATCTGAACATTCCTAGTCCGATTGCCTTTCCTCCGCCGGAAATAAAATACTAAACCTCTTAATCATGCACTGAGTAAGACCTCCTCCCAGGTCATTCAATGACTTGACTCCTAGACAAGCATCCTCCCTTTCCACAAGCACCGTGCGACAACAGCGCACGAATCGTCATAACAATCAAGGCCGAATATCAAAACCTTAGATAACGCTGATGCTGAAATGACAGGACGACCTTCCGCAACGCGACGGTAATAGCCCAATCAAATACGCAGTAGAAACATCCTGCATTACATATTTAGTACCATCAATATATATTGATTCCAATCCATAGCAAGCGCTTCTCGTCGCATTATATTGAATAGGAAAGAAATAAAGGTACAAGCCTCAAAAGAATCAATTTGCACGATGAGGAATCAATAAGGGAAGTGCTCCTAACATCCCTGGAGCCTCGAAGGAGACTCTGTTGGTTGCCGAGGCGAATGGCCTGCTCCCATGAGAGTGTGGTACATATATCCTGCTGAGGCGAACGGCCCGATCCCATTAGAATAAGAATCTTTGATGGGTCCTTAACCCCACTCACGAGTAAACGTGTGAGTTGTAATTTCTTTAACGAAAATGTTTCAATGAAACACACACACACACACATATATATATATATATATATATATAAAATAACGGAGACATGTCGTAAGAGAAGGAATAATATCGGATGGCTAATCATGAACCCGTGCAGTCTCTACGATAGCACGTCTAGTCTTGAATAGAGTGTAAAGAAGGGAAATTAATAAGCGAGGGACTACTCAAATAGTACAACTATAGCATGATGTGAACCTAAGTCTACCCGGACAATAACATGAATGTAGCTACATACGGGCTCTCGTCACCTCACGCATACGAAGCCCCTACAACAAGTAGCACACAATCAAATGTGTATATATATCACCTAGGAGTAATTTCCCTCTCACAGAGTTAGACGTGAGATTTACCTCGTCTCAAAGCTCACTTTTCGGTCCAAAATTATGCTTTCAATCCTCAACTCGGTGCCAAACGACCCGAAGCTAGTCAAATCCTATATAAAATAGTCAATACATTCCCAAGAGTTCACATCCTAATCATTAAGGCGATTTCTAACCTAATTTGAAGAATTCCTAAAATTCACCCACGGGCCCGGATTTCGAAAATTTTTGAAGATAAACATTACTCATAACATTATGAACTCAAATGTATGATTTGTTCTTAATTCCATACCCAAATTCGTGGTCAAAATTCAAAAATTTAATTTTTTTTAGGTTTTTCTCCTAAATTCCAAATTTCTACAAGTTTTCATGTCTAAATCTATATATAAACCTTGTATTTAAGCCACAACTAGTAGGAATCACTTACTCTTGATGATGATAGAACCCCCTTTCAAAATGCTCCCAAAAATAGCCTAAGTCCAAATGAGAAATGAGGAAAATGAGCTAAGTCTCGGACTAAAATCCCTTGGCTCCAGTCGCAGATGTAGCATTTGCGGCTGTGGGTTCGCAAATGCTACGAACGCAACGCAAATGCGACCCCTGACAGACTTGGCCTCCATCGCAAATGCGATACAGAGTCCGCAAAAATGCGAACTCTTCAGGTTTCGCAAAAGCGATCATTGTTTCGCAAAAGCGATCATTGTTTCGCAATTGCGATCTCTTCCCTCAGCAGCCCAGCTTCGCAAATACGAACACTTCTTCGCAAATGTGATGGTCGCATTTGCGCGATCAACACATCGCAAATGCGATCACGCCAGAACCAGCAATCTAACTTCTTCACAAATCACTCAGAAGTTACTCTGAAACTCACCCGAGCCCTCGGGGCTCCAAACCAAACACCCACACAAGTCTAGAAACATAGCACGAACTTTCTCGAGGCCTTAAATCACATCAAATAATGTCGAATTGATGAACCGCACCCTAGTTTAAGCTTAATAAACTTTGGAACTTCAAACTTCTACACTCGATGCTGAAACATTTCAAATCACGTACGATTGACCTCAAATTTTGCACACAAGTCACATTCGACATTACGGACCTATTTCAACTTCCGGAATCGGAATCCGACCTCAATATCAAAAAGTCCATGCCCGGTCAATCTTTCTTAAAAACCTTCAAATTTCTAACTTTCGCCAAATGACCCCCAAAATGACCTACGGACCTCCAAATCCATTTCCGGACGTGCTCCCATTACTAGAATCACCATACGAAGCTATTCCCGCACTCTGGAATCCCAAACGGACATCGATAACATTGAAATGCACTTCAACCCAAATTTATGAATTTTTTTCAAAATGTCAACCTTTCACAATAGGCGTCGAAACGCTCCCGGGCCATCCAAAACCTGATCCGGACATACGACCAAGTCCAAAATCATTATATGAACCTGTTGGAACCTTCAAATCCCGATTCCAAGGTTGTTTACTCAAAATCAACCCTTAGTCAGATTCTTCCAACTTAAAACTTCCAAAATGAGAATTCTCTTTCCAAATCCACTCCGAACTTCCCGAATTTCACTTCCAACCATGCATTCAAATCATAATACCTGAAGTGAAGCTGCTCATAGCCTCAAACTGCCAAACGATACGTTATAGCTCAAAACGACTGGTCGGGTCGTTACAATTCCGTTGAATTAAGATTATATGAGCTCGCCTCTATTACGCACGTTTAATAATAAATTACCGTGACAATAAATACTATTGTTGTGGCATAATCATGATACATAACTCCAAATTTGAGTGTGTATTTCACGTGACTCGACCTTACAACTTAAAATCAAATAATAATAATAAACATGTTGCAAATTGGGGGTACTTTTCACGTGGCGTGGTTTGCAATGTGTAAAAAAATAACGAGTGCGCGACATCGTGACTTGTTCAAATAAATTCCATAAATACTAAAAGTGGTTAAAAAGTAAAAAATGCACAATAGGTTTTAAACATGTATTAAATCAGATAATTAAGCCAATTATTAATAGTTGAGCGACCGTGCTAAAATCACGGAACTCGGGTGTAACGACCCGACCGGTCATTTTGAGAATTTAAGCCTCGTTCGGTGGCGTAAGTTCTTGAACAGCTCACATTGTGTATATCGACCTGCGTGCGTGGTTGGATTCAGTTACCGGATAATCCGGAGTCGAATTGGGAAGTAATTTCAATTTTGTAAGCTTAAATGATGGAAGTTGACCGGAGGTTTGACTTTTGTGTAAAAAGCCTCGGAATGAGTTTTGAGTGATGTCAACAACTTCGTATGAGGATTTTGACATAGGCGCGCGTCCGAAATTGGTTTTGGAGATCCGTAGAGTAATTTGAGATAATATGCCGAAAGTTATAATTTCGGCGATTTCGGCCGATAGGTGAAATTTTGATATCGGATTCGGAATGGGATTCCGGGAATGGATGAAGGTCTGTTGTGTTGTTTGTGACTTGTCTGCAAAATTTTACGTCATTCCGGGTTGAATTGATAGGTTTTGGCATGAGTTTGGATATTTGAAGATTTGAAAATTCATAAGTTTGATTTTTGGTTTGATTCGTCGTTTTAGTGTTGTTTTATGTGATTAGGAGCCTCGAGCGAGTCCGTGTGAGGTTATATAACTTGTGTGTGTGGTTGGACGAGGTCCTGGGGGTCTCGGGTGTGTTCCGGATAGGCTTCGGATCAACTTTCCCTCATTTTTGTGATGACCCAAAAGGTCATCCCGTGTAATTTTAGCTAAATCTGTGTTCCGAGGCCATGAAAGCCTCCTTTTATCTCACCTCCATGTGCGCAGCCCGGGCATGTAGCCGAGAAGCCGTTAAGTGGAAAATTGATAAAAATGATAATTTTATAATAAATATTTAAATAAAGTTGACTTTGGTCAATATTTTTTGGTAAACGGACCCGAACCCGTGATTTGACGGTCCCGGAGGGTCCGTAGGAAAATATGGGACTTGGGCGTATGCTCGGAATCGAATTCCAAGGTCTCAAGTCCGAGAAATGAAATTTTGAAGAAAATTGTTTTCTGAAAAATATAAAGGGTTTTGAAAATGAGATTTGATGTGAAACCTGTGATACCGGGCCCGTATTATGGTTCCGGAGCCCGGAACAGGTTTAATATATCTTATATGTGTTATCTGTAAAATTTGGTGGGAAACGGACTTAGTTTGACGTGATTCGGATCGAAAATGAAAAATTTAGAAGTTTTGGAAGTTTAAAGGAATTTCATTGATTTTGAGGTTTAATTTGATGTTTATGATGTTATTTTGGTATTTTGATTACTTAAATAATCCCGTAGGATGTTTTTGAGGTTGTGTGTATATTTGGTTTTGAGCCTCGAGGGCTCGAGTGAGTTTTGGGTAGGTGTCGGGGTGCAAAAACCTTGGTAAAAATCTGGTGTTATTGTTGTCATCTGGTGTCTGGAAATTTGTGTTATGCGAACGCATAGGTTCGATTGCGAACGCATAGCACTGTCTGGGGGGGCGTGGGATTGCTCAGTGTGAACGCACACAGGTGGATACGAACGCGGAGGGTAGGTCTGAGGCAGCTATGCGAACGCACCATGTAGGTCACGAACGCACAGTCTATGAGGGGTTTTGGGGGATGGGTGAGTTTTACCCTGTGCGAACGCGGCCCCACAACCGCGAACGCATAGGTCCGTGTAACCAACCCTTTGCGAACAGTCCTGGAGCCCGCGAACGCGGAGAGTAATTTTGCCCAGCGATTTAAAATGTCCAAAACAGAATGCATTACGGGATTCCTCCATTTTTACACAACCCTCTTCTTCTCCAAACCCTATAGACGATTTTTGAAGAGTTCTTCCACCATAACCTCTTAGATAAGTGATTCTAACATTGTTTTCTTTCATTTTTCATCAACATCTATTACATTCTAGGCCTAAAAACATGAAATCAAAGGTAGAATTAGGATTTTGGCTAGAGTTAGGGCTTTTTGAATATTTGGGAATTTGACCTCGTTTTGGGGTCGGATTCCAAAACAGATTATATATTCGGGCTCGTGGGGGAATGAGTGATCGGGTTTTGGTCCGAACCTCGTGCTTGGACCAAGCGGGCCCGGGGTCGATTTTTGGAATTTTGGGAGGAATGTTGGGAATTCTATAATTAAGCTTTGGAATTAAATTTGTTAGCATTTATTGATTTTATTGAGTCAATTATGTCTGGATACGATTGTTTCGAAGTCGGGATCGAAAGGAGAAGCGGTGCTAGAGGCTTGATTTGGATTCTTGGAGTCGAGGTAAGTGTTTGGACTAGCCTTAACTTGAGGGAATAGGTATTTTGTCTTATTTGCTATGTGATAATTCATGTCCAACGTATAGGTGAGGTGACGAGTATCTATATGTTGTGGTCTAGCATGACCGTGAGTCGAATTTCGTGATATATATGTGATTTCTGTTAATACTCTCCGTCTTATGAAGTAATTGTCACTATGGAAGTTATGTACCTGAGGGTAATTCATGATTTTGAATATTGTTGATTATTCGTTCGGTTGAGGATTATTTGTTAAGTTGTACTTTTGAGTGAGATTGGTTATAGATGTGTCCCTTGTCGGGACGGTAGTATTCTTGTTGAAAAATTTCTATGTATTTAAAGTATATTGTTATTGATTTTCCTGTCAATTTGTTGCCTTTATATTTATTTATTCACAAGGGGACATTCTGTGCCGAGTGATTATTTATTTATGCACGAGGGGACATTCCGTGCCGAGTGATTATTTATTTATGCACGAGGGGACATTCCGTGCCAAGTGATTATTTATTTATGCACGAGGGGTCATTCTGTGCGAAGTGATTATTTATTTATGCACGAGGGGACAATCTGTACCGAGTGATTATTTCTTTATGCACAAGGGGACATTCCGTGTCGAGTGATTATTTATTTATGCACGAGGGGACATTCCGTGCCGAGTGTTTTTGTGAGGTTATAGCACGAGGGGACATGCCGTGCCGTTTTTGTTTATTTACTTGTTCAGAGTTGTTAATTCCTGTTGTCACTTATACATTTCAGTTGTTATCGTATTCTATCATTTCAGTGAATTGTTGTCTGATGCGTGGCTAGAATTCATGATTTTTAGCATTATATACCGTGCATTTTAGGTGTTTT
>ML471747.1:0-58759 GCA_005239535.1 Nicotiana rustica
TATATATATATATATATATATATTTGGAGGAAGTACCTTTAAAAATAAGTTCCCTATATTGAAATGAATATATTTTAAGGTTTTCAATTCAAACTCCTGGGTGAAAGGTTACATTCGAAGTTTTTACTGAATTATTGGAGTTGTTAGCTAAGGTCTGAGGCAGATATTATTGCAGTGTTGAGTGACCAGTATTCTTACTGTGTTGTGGTTTCTGGCTTTTGACTTGTATCTTTGTCCATCCTTCTGTGTATTACTATGTTGTTCCGTTGTTGTTTATTGCTTGTCCTTCCGTATTTTAGTTGTTCAATTGTTTACTATATTGTATAGTCATGACATATTTCATATTTCGTCATTTTCTATATTTATGTATGTTTCTTTTATTAGACCAGTGGTGTCTTGACTAGTCCTCGTCACTTTTTCACCGAGGTTAGTCTTGATACTTACTTGTGCACCGTTGTGGTGTGGTCATGCTACTCTACTGCATATTCATGTGCAGATTCCAGGCTATTGCATAGCCGGCCGATTGATTGCTAGCAGCGCGGTTGCTGTTGTGGAGACTCAATGTAAAACCTCTTCAGTGTTCGCGGTTTCGGAGTCACCTTCTTGTATTTTGTTCATACCCTGTTGTATTTGATCCGAACAGTAGTAATTAGAGATTTTAGTGTAAATTCTGTAAAGTTTATGACTTGTACTTACCTGGTTTTGGGAAAAAATTTAAAGTGTTGAGGTTTATATCAAAAAACACTTAAACGATTCTTATATCATAATTCATGTTTTGTTATTAATAGGCTTACCAAGGACTTGGTGTCATCAAGATACCCAACAGAGGGAAAATTGGGTCGTGACAAGGCCTTTCCCCTTCAGTGGTGTATGATCTTGTCGAGATTCTACTAAATATATTCTCCTGAGATGATACAAGCAGTTTTCAGATAAAAGATTGGATAATTATGAATTTATATGGAATATATCATTGTATATTTTATTGGTAATTGGCGTACAACATTGTCTATCTCACCATTTTGAGGTTGCAAATGTGTCTTCTGAACAAAGATTGCTCATTCAATAAAGGGAAAACTGTTGAAAAAAAGAATATAGTAGCAATAAATATGTGAAGAAGGAAAAAGAAAAGCTATCTCGAAAAATTTACAGAAGTCTATTCCAATGTTTTATATGAATACTCTTTTTCACCTAACACACTTTTGTTGTCTTTCAGAGTATTGTCATTCAAAATCTCGTAGTGTTTGAGGTAATTTTTCATCATGCCAATTTTATGGTATGTGATCGATCAGTTGGATGTAAAAGGTCTTAGTTTTTTGTTGTTTTGCATTCAATTGTTCAGAGTTACTATAAGGGACTTTAAGTAATAGTTAGCCTTCAAAATTACCCTAATTCAAAATTACCAGAGTACTCTTCGCCCACCCAAATGAAGAAATTAAATTCAAAAACAATAATAGTAATCGAATAGAAAGTCTAATTCATTGAAGAATTGTTCACAAACACATATACAACAAAGGCCCTTACTCTCAAGGAAATACACAAAAGTTGGGCTGAAGGAAGCGAAAATTCGGGCGAATAATAACTAACTCGATAATTGTTTCGGCGAAGTACATAAACTGAGCCGAAAGAGAAAAGAGCAGAAGAGATGAAGGAAAATTAAAGAGGAGTTGAGAAAGTCATGAAAAACTGGAGAAAGAGTAGTAGTATGGTTTGTTTGAGGAATCAAATGCTGCAACTACACCAACAACACATCTCAGACTTGAAGCATCTATGTCAAATCAAGTATGTAATTCTAAAGGAGTTAAAACTTACTTGCATCATTTACTGTGTCTTCTTGAAAGACGAAATTACAGCTTTGTAAAACGATTCAAAGTGGGAGAACATTTCTTTGGCGAATTTTTTATAGGAAGGATCCTACAGTAGTGAGCATACAAGTTGTGATATGGCAAAAGTAGGAAAATCACAAAGAGAATCCTACAAGAACTTACATCTGGGAAAAATGAAGGTCCTTCAAAGTTACTGTCAATATATCTAATTAGATCCATACTTGTTTACCCTAAAATTCGGATAACAATTAAACTTGTATTGTGGTTTTAAGAATATGTGATTTCGTCCAATACTAATTAATAAATGAGAAAATAAAAGACCTCGACCTCGAATTGAAGTGACCTCGAGGTGGTAATGTAAGAGCAATAAGGGATGAACAGTTCAGATGAACAGTAAATAAAGCAATAAGCAAGATGGAACGATTGTATAGATTTCTCTCACTGAGTTATGATGGTTACAAATGAATGGAATTCCTCGTTATATTGTAAAGGAATCCTAGTTAAGGTATATTTCTAATTATAGTAGGAAATCGTATAAACAACTGAATAACCGCTATAGATTTGATCCATTCGAGATTCACGCCACGATACTCGACCAATCACGGGTATCTCGGTTTTTCCGTTACCATTCCGATATTACGCGAAGTCTATCTTTTCTGGCCTCAATTGCTGTTGACCTTGATCTCTAAAGAGGATTCAATTTCGGACTCGACGTCTCAGCTCTTCGATCAAAATGTGAAATTGGGTAGCCCCGATTTGTACCCTATAAAGATAGTCCCCCCGTTTCTTAGAATATAATTATAAGAAAGGATTTGAGCCTCGATTTTTCAACCACATCAATAGACAGTGATGTCATCTTTGTGACATAAGCGATGGAAGTGACCGAAATTTCCCGTCAGTGTAGTTCCCTAAACCATTAATGCGCGTCAGTGCGCGGTCGGCCACTAGTGCCATCGAACCGTCACCGTAAGTCTATAAATATGGCTTCTTTTATTGAAATAAACTTTTACTTTCATCTTCATCCAAGCCTTCAACTCTCTCAATCTCTTCTCCTTCATAATTCCTTATCCATATCTGCTACTTTCAAATTACCAAAACTTAATACTTTCCTCTTTCTTCTACACGAATAATGGCAAAAACATCCAAACCGTTCCACAAAAGGAAAAGTCTTCTTCTTCTTCTTCACGGCTGGTCGGTGATAAAACGCCGGCGGAACCACTCCCCGTGGAGTATGTTCACGGCCCGTGTGTTTTAAAGTCCGACATCAAAGTCGGGAACCCTCCATCTTTCCCAGGACGATGTGAGAACTTATCGAGATATATTTGCTCGATCACAGTGGGATATCTCGAGGACATAAGAAGGGATTGCAAATGGGGGGACAAAGTTGTAGAGATCCCTACTCTCGACGAAAGCATTACTACCCACATGGAAGGGGTTTGTAAGTGTTTACACTTACCCTTTCACGTTGGGTCACCTCGACCCTGTTATTGTAGACTTCTGCATAAGATACAAAATGACCAGTGGCCAAGTTCACCCTTCTTTCTAGCGCATCGTGAAAAATCAAGGGGTTGCCGTTTACCCTCGACCACCTCATTAAGTTATACCTCCCCCGAATCTTTCGAGGGTTGATCAAACTGCAACGTCGAGCGACCAAGGCATTGTTCTCGAGTATCGACGAGGACAAGGACCGGGGGTGGATGAGTCAGTTTGTTCGGGTAAGGACATGTGACCTCATCCCGAAGGAGGAAATGCCATTTCCCGAGAAATGGAACCCGAAGCATGAGTAACACTTTACTCGTTAGTTTTCATGTTCCTATTGTTTCTTCATATAACATCTTCTTTTCTCATGCAACAACTACTTGGATGCCATGAGCAGTTCCTGATCTCGAGGATTGGGTTCGAAAGTTGGCTTCGACTTGCTTCTATGATGAGCGCTGTTGGCGCGACTTGGAAAAAGGCAAATGGGAAGCAAAAACTCATGGTGAGTTTCTTTATTCTTATTTCCGAGGTGTCGGTTACATTTCTTTCTCTTACTTAGTCTTTTTTGTGCAGGCTTGAACAAAGACGCAATCTTGAGGCCTCCGAGGGATGAGGAAGAAGCTATGACCCCGGCTCTAAAGTCGGGGAAAGATAATAAGAGGAAAAGGGCCTCAACACCCGACGACCATAAACCGAAAAAGGCTCCAGCTCGAAGACGCAGGGGGAATGTTATCCCTCTGACTGTAGAATCAGTCCAGAATCTGAGAGAAGAAGAATAAGAAGAAGAAAACGAGGGTGGTGACTCGGCGCTTGTAACTCGAGTAAGGAAGACCGCCGTGACTTCCAAGCCCTCGAAGACGGAGGCCGTTTTTTAGACCTGGCCTGCGAAGGCTTCAATGAAAGATTCAGGCAAAGTCCCTGAATCGCCTGAGGTCGAGATTATCCCTCGACAACCAACAAACATACTAGAGGAGGCCAGTTTCGAGAAACCCAGAGCTGAACAGAGCGCCCCTAGCGACTCGCTCGGGGTAGTGACAACAGGTCACTCACCCTCTCTACCGGCTTTCTCCAAGGAGGCCATAAGGGCTGCTTGGGCTATAAGGACCCCTGATATAGGCGGAGTCCCTTGCGAAGAGGATCCCTTTCGGCATTATTTTACCAGGGTCGATGATGTATCTGATCTCCACGATGCATCTACCCTCTTCGAAGAGGCCCAACGCCTTCTGAGTCAAGTAAGTATTAATTTTGCTAATGTAATTTTCTTTCATTTTTCCTTTTTTCTATCCAACTTCCCTTTTTTCTTATATAGGCTTTCTCGAAGTCCCGGGATTACTTGAACTAATGTGAGGCCGATCTCCAAAAGCTTTCAATGGAGAGAATTTCCCTCAAGCTTCTCTGTGGGCAAAAAGATGAGTAGATTAGGGACCTTCGAGCTTAATTGGCCAGAGCCCGTAAGGAGGAAACCAAGTTGAACAAGCAGGTAACACTTCTTTTGAAGAAATATGGGCTCGATCTAAGAATGGAAGCTGACGTTTCGATGTTAAAGTTGCAGCAGAAAATTTAGAAGATCGAACAATTCTAGGAGGAGGTCGATCAAGCTAAAGCTGAGTGCCATAGGGGGAACGAAAGCATGGACCGTTTTCAGCGGAAAAAGAAACTACCTTGGCTAAACTGTCATTGACCGAAGTCCAACTTCAGAGTGCTAGGGAGAAGTGATCAGTTCAAGCCAAGAATATGGAGGAACTCGAGGCTGAACTCGTTAAGGCCCAAACTGAGGCCGAAAAAAAGGCAGCAGCCAATAAGTCGGTGGCCATATATCTGGCTAATGCCGAGGCTGATCAAGCACAGTTAAGGGATGCCTTTGATCAAACTTAGTGGCTACCGACCTGGCCAAATACCAATCGCAGAGGGAGACCCTCGAGGAGATCCACGCTTGAGGTTTTGACCTTTCCGAGGGGATAGCTTAGGAAAAGGTGCAGGAAGCTGATGCAAGGTTGTTGGTCTCTTCCGATGATGATGACGATGATGAAGGCAGCAAGAGCGGGTCCGATAATGGAGAGGGGCCCGAGGAAGAGGCTGCCCCCGAGGAAAGAGTCGCCCCCGAGCATAGCTAAGACTTGTACCTTTTTTTTCTTTTCTTTGTATAGGACCGTTGTCGGTCTTTTTTACATACTTTTGTTAAAGTATATATAAAAAAATATTTCCCTTTTGAATTTCTTCTCAATTCTTTGCCTTGTGATAACTTCAAACCTGCTTTGTGCCTTGTAAATTTTTTAGCATATTTTATAATAATTTCAAGACTTCGGATTTGGGAAATTTGACCGAAGTTATAATAATACTGATTTCATAGTTGAGTGAATCGAAGTAATACAACCCTTAGGTTTGCATTGAGTGAGAACAGATTCTTGAACTGTAGTCGAGTGAGTTTTTACTCGAGATCGAAGTAGTGAAACCCTTTGGTTTGAGTTGAATGAGAGAGTATTCTCAAACTCTATGATGTAATGGCCCTTAGGCTCTTTGGATCGGGCCGATGGCCTTAAAAGAATGGCTTTTTCCCCTTTCTCGTCTTAAAGATTTTATAAGAATTTTGTTAAGCCTTGGCATGAAATTTTTTACCCATTGAGTTTTTTGAGGATTTAATACCTATCGAAACCCCTTTACTTTTTATGCCTTAACACAAATTGTTATTTAAAAAATTTGATACCGCTTAAGGTTTTTCGAGGGCTGATATTATGGAATCATTTTTTATTGTTTTACCGAGGGTATCCCTTTTTAACCGGTATTTAAAGAATTCGAAGGCCTATTTTTATTGCAGGATTCGGATGTTTCCGAGCCGTGCTAGTTTGGTCATAGCCTTTGGGTATTCCTCTTGGGTTTATATTCCCAATAACACTTTGAACTTGTTCAAAGTGTTAGTCCCCGAGAATGGTGGCCTTCGCCTATAAATCGAGGGTTGCCTCGTTGAGGTGTTACGGTTTCGAAGTCAGATAGTTCGAACATGTTGATTTTGATGGCAATCCCCGAGTATGGTGTTGATCGTTCGAGGTGTAGTTGTAATTGGCCCTTGAGAAATTTTTCACAAGAAATCACAAGTATGGAGCTTGTCAAGTAGAAATTTTCATTATGGCACACGATATTTAGTAAAGAAAAAATACTTCTTTGAATAGTTCATACATGCGTACTTGTTTTTCCATTAGGGATCGACTAATCTATACGGACATGGTTCATTCGGCCATTTGGCCCATTCCTATCAAGTCCCCTTTTACACGAAGTATTTTCCTTGATCCGAGGGTGACGCCCCCTATATTCAAGGTCAATTGTAAAGATACCTCAGATACTCTAAGTCAGCACGAACAATGGTTGCCTCGTTAAAACTTGCCGGAAGAACCCATTTGGGATAAAAATCGGTCGAAGGGAAAAGGAGTGCAACACGTGCTTCAAGGACCTAATATCTTCCTACTTGATGAGAACTCTGATACTTTCACTTGAACAACTAAAAATAATATCGTTTGCGTAGTGAGATGTTCCAATTGTTTTGTAGTTGCTCTCCATTTATCATGCCAAGATTGTAGGATCCCTTTTCGACGATATTGAGGACTTGATATGGTCCCTCCCAATTTGGGCCGAGTTTTCTTTCAGTAGGGTCTCGAGTGTTGATTGTGACTTTTCACAGGACCAAGTCTTGGATTCTTAAATGGAGGAGGTTGGTCCTCCGACTATAATACCTTTCGATGCGTTATTTTTGTGCGGCCATTCGATCGAGGACTGCTTCTCGTTTCTAATTTAATAGTTTGAGGCTAATATTCATAGCCTTGTGATTCGATTCATCCGTTATGTATCTAAATCTAGCGCTGGGTTCCGCGACTTCAACCGGAATCAAGGCTTCTGAGCCATATACTAAGGAGAGCGGTTGTAACGCCCCGAACCTAGGGTGGCGTGGCTGTCCGAACATAAATTTCCAACCTTGGGGATCGTGATGGCGCCTAAAACCACACTTGCTAGGCAAGCCAATGTTAGATAATAACTGAATAAATAAGCCGAGCCACGAAGTGAATATATAACTATAAGACTACATCAGGGTCTGGTGTCACAATTCACGAACCACTAAGAATACTACAAATAATGGGCTGAAAGAATTATGTATCTATTTCGAATATAATAAAACAGTGTCTATAAACTTAGGAGAAGACTCAAGGAATCTGCAGACGCCAACAAATCTACCTCGTATCTCCGAATGATGAAATCAGCTACTAAAATCTCCTAACGGTGGCCTTTACCTGGATCTTCACAAAAGAGTGCAGAGTGTAGTATCAGTACAACCGACCCCATGTACTGAGTAAGTGACAAGGCTAAGGTAGGGAAATTATAACATAACCTATAACAATATAAATAATATGGCAAGAAAGAAATTCTAAACAAAACAAGAACAATAAACTGTAACAGTAAATAAATAACCCAGCTGCCTTTTCCAGGTCTCAGATATAACAAAATTCTCACGTAAGTTTTAAAATTTTGAAATTTTGACTTTAAAATGGGATTAAGTGTAAAATATGAAAATAGTAAAGTAAAACCGTAAGTTTTCAAATCTTTGAGTTTAAAAAAATCAGTAAAACATAAGTTTCATCCCTTATTATTCCTTGTTGCGGCGTGCAACCCGCTCCCACCTGTTCACCCTTATTGCTCCTCCCTATATATATCACTTTTATTACACATGTTGCGGTGTGCAACCTGATCCACCTGTCCACCCTTATCACTCCTTTTTTGCGGCGTGCAAGCCGCTCCCACCAGACATATCATATCAGTTTATTTATTTACGAAAATTTTCACAATTCATGCCAAGCCTTTCACAATATCTTTGTCTCAACAATTGTAAATAGAAAACGGTATAACTCATAAACTTCATCAATTATCATTTCATAATGAAACCAACCGGAAAATATATATAAATATCGTAACACTTTCATCCAACTAAATCTTTATGTATCATAGCAAAACCAAGGGATCAATCAACATTTCTAAAATACTTGAAACAATACTTGACAATAATTTAATGAAACCAAATAGCCATGTAAGCCTCAATGATCATAAAATAATTAAGCCAGGAAACAAATAATTGGAAACGGGGAAGGGATCATGTTAAATAGACAATTTTTATGATGCATAGATACTCATCACCTCACCTATACACCACACACATGAAAATTCACATAACAATCAAGTTGGGGATTCCTATTCCCTCAAGTCAAGGTTAAACCAAGCACTTACCTCGATCTCACAAGCTATCACTGCTCTAGCACGGCCTTTCCTTTAGAATTTAATTTTAATCCGCTCAAATCTAATCACAATTGGTTCAATGACATCAATTATAGCATAGAGGAATCAAGTTTATTAAAAAACTATGGCTTTACAATGTTTTCTTATTAAAATACCAAAAATCGATCACGTACCCACTTGGTCTAAACTCGAGGTTCGGACCAAAACCCGTCGACCCAATCTCCCCCAAACCCGGATATGCAATTGGTTTTGGAATCCGACCTCAATTCGAGGTCTAAATCCCCAAATTTTGAAATTCCTAAGTCTACCCAAAACCCCAATTTTTACCATGAAAACTCTAGTTTTTTGGTTGAAATCTTGTTAAAGGTTGTTAAGGATTTAAAAGAATTAGTTGGAGATCACTTACCAATGATTTGGAGAAGTTTGGGTCTTAGGAAAGTCACCGATAGAGGTTTAGGGTTTGAGAGAACTGAAAAAGAAGTGAAAAACCCGTCTAAAATATGATTTAACTGGTTGCGGGTCTCGCATTTGCAAACAGGGGTTCGCATTTGCGAACCCTTCAAATTTGGGTAGTCACCGCAAATGCGATGAATTTGTCACATTTGCGACATTTTGATGCCTCGCAACTGTGACCAGTAATCTCGCATTTGAGAGATCTGGGGCTGGCCCAGGACCTCACAAATGCAAAGCATGATCTCAGCAATGCGTTATCAGAGGCCTGTCACACCAGATATCAGTTGTGATGAAATTTTTCTAAGTCTAAACATTCCGTAGCCTACCTGATACTCACCCCGATCCCTCAAGGATCCAAACCAAACATGCATGAAAGTTTAAAAAAATATCATACTGACTTGCTTGTGCGATAAAATAGTCAAAATAACATTAAAAATTACAAATTTAACCTCAAAACTCAAAATTTCCTCAAGAACACTCAAACTTCTAACTTTTCAACCGGACGCCCAAATCAGATCAAATCAACTTTGATTCTCATCAAATTTCACAGATAGGACTTAAATATCATAACAAACTTGTTCCGGGCTCCTGAACCAAAATACGAGCCTGATGCCAACAATTTACATATTATTTCATTTCTTTATTTCTTGTAATAACCTGCAAAAGTTAGGGACTTCGAAATTCAATTCCGGGCATACACCCAAGTCCCACATTTTACTTTGGACCTCCCGGGATCGTCGGAACACAGATCCGAATTCGTTTACCAAAAATGTTGACAAAAGTCAACTAAAACCAATTTTTAACTCTAGAAATTTCTATTTCTCATAGTTTCACATAAAAGCCTTCCGGTTATCACAACAGACATAGAAAATTAGGTCTTAATTCATAAAGTGACCCTTTGGGTCATCACAATCTCCACCTCTAAAAAAACGTTCATCCTCGAACAGACATAGAAAATTACCTGAATTGGCAAAGAAGTATGGATATTTACTCTGCATGCCCGACTAGGACTCCCAAGTAGCTGCCTGAACGAGCTGACCTTTCCACTACACTCGATTTGAAGGATAACTCTTTGACCTCAACTGACGAACTTGCCAGTCTAAAATTGCCACCAGCTCCTTCTCATAAGTTAAATCCTTGTCCAATTGGACAAAACTTAAATCTAACACGTGGGACGGGTCACCATGATATTTCCGGAGCATAGAAACATGGAATACCGGATGAACTAAGGATAACCCTAGAGGCAACGCAAGTCTGTAAGATACCTCCCCCACTCTCTCATGAATCTCAAATGGCCCGATATACCTAGGGCTCAACTTACCCTTCTTACCAAATCTCATAACACCCTTCATGGGTGATACTTGAAGCAATACTCTCTCTCCAACAATGAATGCTACATCTCGAACCTTAGGATTGGCGTAACTCTTTTGCCTAGACTAAGCTGCCCAAAGTCTCTCCAGAATAATTTTGACCTTATCTAAGGCCTCTTAAACTAAGTCTGTACCTTATAACCGAGCTTCAACAGGCTAAACCATCCAACTGGCGATCGACACCGTCTACCTCAAGTCATGGTATATTTTGGATGCACCTAGGTGAATAGAATACTAAGAATTGTGAGCTTCATTAAGAATCAACTCACGAAGACCATCAATATTAGGTACACACATACATCCCTGCATCCTCAAGACACCGTTATCTCCAACTGTAACCTTCTTGGCACCACCGTGCCGAACTATGTCCCTAAGGACCATCAAATGTGGGTCGTCATCCTTCCGCTCTTTGATACGCTCAAATAAAGAAGGCCGAGCGACGCTACAAGCTAAAACACTACTGGGCAAAATATCCTATCTCACGAACTGATTAGCCAAAATTTGAATATCTGAAGCCAACAGTCTCTCCCTAACTGGAATAAATGCAAGGCTGCCCATAGTCACTGACATCCTACTCAATGCATCGGCCGCCACATTGGCCTTCCTAGGATGATATAATATAGTGACATCATAATCCTTTAATAGCTCTAACCATCTCCTCTGTCTCAAATTTAGATCCTTTTGCTTGAACAGGTACTGGAGACTACAATGGTATGTGAAAACCTCACATGACACGCTATAGAGATAATGCCTCCAAATATTTGGTGCATGACCAATGGCTACCAACTCTAAGTCATGAACATGATAATTCTTCTCATGGACTTTCAACTGTCGATATGCATATGCAATCACCCTGCCTTCCTGCATCAATACCGCTCCAAGTCCAACTAGGGAAGCATCACAATAAATCGTGAAGGAACCAGAACCTGATGGTAACACCAACACCGGTGCTGAAGTCAAGGCTGTCTTGAGCTTCTGAAAGCTATCCTGGCACTCGTCTAACCATTTAAATAGGGCATTTTTGAGTCAATTTAGTCATTGGTGCTGATATAGATGAAAACCCCTCCACAAAATGACGGTAGTAGCCCGCCATACCCAAGAAGCTTCTGATTTCTATGGTTGTAGTGGGTCTAGGCCAGTTCTTGACTGCCTCTATCTTCTTAGGATCTACCTGAATACCCTCTACTCATACGATATGACCCAAGAAAGCTACTGAATCCAACCAGAACTCACATTTTGAAAACATTGCATACAATTGATTACCCCTCAAAGTCTGGTGCGCTATACGAAAGAGTTGTTCATGCTTCTCTCGACCGCAGGAGTATATCATAATATCATCAATGAATACAATTACAAATGAATCCATATGAGGCTTTAAAACCCAATTCATCAAGTCTATAAAGGCTGCTTGAGCATTGGTCAAACCAAAAGACATCACCAGAAATTCATAGTGCACATACCTCGTCCGAAAGGCTGTCTTAGGAACATCGGATGCCCTAATCTACAACTGATGTTACCCAGATCTCAGATCAATTTTGAAAACACACTGGCACCCTAAATCTGATCAAATAAATCATCAATTCTCGGTAATGGATATTCATTCTTGATAGTAACTTTATTTAACTGCTGGTAGTCTATACGCTTCCTCATTGATCCATTTTTTTTCTTCACAAAGAAAGCCGGTGCACCCCAAGGCGAAACACTGGGTCTAATAAAACCCTTATCAAGCAAGTCTTGCAAATGCTCTTTCAATTCCTTCAAATCTGGTGGGGCCATCCGATATGGAAGAATTGAAATGGGCTGAGTGCCCGGAGCCACATCAATACAAAAATCAATATCACTGTCGAGTGTCATCCCAGGCAGGTCGCTAGGAAACACCTCGGGAAACTCGCAAACAATATGCATTCTATCTATAGAAGAAACTTCAGCCTCAGAATCACGATTATGAGCTAAATAAGCCAAACACCCCTTTTCAACTATGCGACAAGCCTTGGCATAAGAAATCACTTTGCTGGGAGAATGACCAGGAGTCTCTTTCCATTCTAATCGAGGCAACCCTGGCAAGGCTAGGCTTGACAATCCAGAATGGCATAATAAGGTGACAACCAATCCATGCCCAATGTAACATAAAAAAAAAATTGACCATGTCAAGAAGAAAAAAATATACACTATTTTCAGGACCTTCAATGACTACTACGCACGAACTATACATACGATCTACAATAATAGCATCCCCCACCGGCGTAGACACATAAACAGGAATACTCAACGAATCATGGGGAACAACAAAATACAAGGCAAAATATGATGACACATAAGAAAAAGTAGACCCCGGATCATACAAAACTGAGGCATTTCTATTTCAAACTGAAATGATACATATAATAACAGCATCAGAGGACTCCGCCTTAGGTCTAGCTGGAAATGCATACAGTGGGGGCTGGGCTCCACCCCCCTAAACTATGTCTCTGGGAGGACCTCTAATAGGCGGACCTCTACCTCTAGCGGGTGGGCCTCCACCCCTAGCGGCCCGACCTCCACCTCTAACAATCTGGCCCTTACCTCTAGCTACTTGACCCCTACCCCTGGCTGGCTAGGCAGGTGGTGCTGGAGCTGGTGCCAAAACTATAACACGAGAACCCTGATATTGAAGCTGATTACCTAAATATTTTGGACAAGGTCTCCGAATATGCCCATATTCACCACACTCAAAGCATCCCTCCTGATATGAAGACTGACCTTGACGAACCGACTGCACTCGATAATAACTCTGTAGAGGAGGGGCTCTAATAGGAGCTGAAGAAGCACTATAGACTTGCTGAGCAGAAGGAGGCATATATGAACCACGACCACTTGAAGTACCATGTGAGACGTAAAGTGCTGAATGGAACAGCCTGGAAGACTAGCCTCTGCTAAATGAAATCCCACCTCCAGATGAGGCACCACTGAGTCCACCGGAACGACGAGGTCTTTTGTCTGACCCCTGACCTCCCATCCCAAGAACCATCTCAACTCTCCTGACCACATTAGCCGCATCTTGAAAATAAATCTCGCTCCCTGTCTCCTTGTTTATCTATAACCTAATAGGCTGAGCAAGACCCTCAATAAATCTTCTAACCCTCTCTCTCTCTGTGGGCAACAAAAGAATAACATGTCTGGCCAAATCCACTAAACAATTCTCATACTAGGTGAAAGTCATGCTGCCCTATTGAAGTCTCTCAAACTGGCGACGTTTTTTCTCTCTAGTAGAACTGGCAAAAAATTCTACAAAAAGAGATGCGAAAACTAATCCCAAGACAAAGCAGGCGACCTAGATTGTCTAGTCAACAAGTAATCCATCCACCATTTCTTGGTGGAACCAATCATCTGAAAAGCAGCGAAATCGACCCCATTGGTCTCCAAAATGCCCATATTCTGTAGAGCCTCATGACAACTATCCATATATTCCTGAGGGTCCTCTGAAGTAGACCCACTGAAATTAATAGGCAATAGCTTAATGAACCTGTCCAATCTCCACAAAGCATCAGTGGACATAGCTGCCCCACCAACGAGTGGCGCTGCAGCAACTGGCTGAATTACCCAAATCGAATTAGCTGCCGGGGTCTGACCTGAGGAGTGGTCTGATCAGGAGTCTGAATCCCTCCTTCAGCCTCAGATGTGGTCGTTGCCACAGGGAGTGTGCCGGTCTGGGCTACACTTTCCATGATGCCCACTAACCCGACCAAAATGTCCTGAAGCACTAGATGGAAATAAACCCCTCTGGGACCTAAGTTGGTCCCACTGGAATGGTTTGAGCTGGAACCCCCTCATTAATCTCTATCTGGGGCTCCGCAGTTGGGGCTGCTGTCTGAGAAATGAGCTGGGTCCTGCCCCTGCCTCGGCCTCTGCCTCTAGTAGGAGCTTCTGCTGCTGCTGGAAGACAGGATTGTTGGTCGGCGGAAGAGGAAACACATGTTCTCGCCATCTGCAAAAGAATAGAAGAGTCCAATCAGTATTTGAGATAACAAGAATCGCACGATAGAATAGAAGTGAAATTGTTCCTAACTTCATAGCCTCTAAGAAATAAGTGCAGACATCTCCGTACTGATCATTCAGACTTTATTAAGCTTGTTCGTGAATTGTGACACCAAAGCAACCTAGTGCTCTGATACCAACTTTTCACGACCCAAATTCCCAACCTTAGGGATCGTGATGACGCTTAACACCACACTTGCTAGGCAAGCCAATGTTAGAACTTATTTAATTAATTTCCATTAAAGTCTATTTAATTATAATAGAACAATTACAAAATAAACTAAATTTATTAATTCCAATGCATAAATTCACGAATAAAATAATAAATGAATAAATAAGCCGAGCCACGAACTAAATATATAAATATAAGACTACCCTAGGGCCTGGTGTCACAATTCACGAACCACTAAGAATACTTCAAATAATGGGATGAAAGAATTATGTATCTGTTTCGAATATGATAAAACAATGTCTATAAACTTAGGAGAAAACTCCAGCAATCTGCGGACGCCAGCAGATCTACCTCGTGTCTCCGAATGATGAAATAAGCTACTAAATTCTTCTAACGATGGCATGTACCTTGATATGTAAAAAAGAGTTCAGAGTGTAGTATCAGTACAACCGACCCAATGTATTGAGTAAGTGTCGAGCCTAACCTCGACGAAGTAGTGACGAGGCCAAGGCGAGGGATTATAATATAACCTGTAACAATATAAATATTAAAGCAAGAAAGAAATTCTAAACAAAACAAAACAATAAATTGTTACAGTAAATAAAATAGCTCAGATGTCTTTTCCAGGTCTCAGCTATAACAAAATTCTCACATAAGTTTCCAAATTTCCAAAATTTTACTTTAAAATAAGAGTAAGTGTAAAATATGAAAATAGTAAAGTAAAACCGTAAGTTTTCAAATATTTGAGTTTAAAAAAAAATCCATAAAACATAAGTGTCCTCCCTTATTGCTCCTTGTTGCGGCATGCAACCCACTCCCACTTGTCCACCCTTATTGCTCCTCCCTATATATACCACCCTTATTACACCGATTGCAGCATGCAACCCGATCCCACATGTCCTCCCTTATCACTCCTTGTTGCGGCGTGCAGCCCGCTCCCACCAGATATATCATATCATTTTATTTACTTATGAAAACTTTCACAATTCAGGCCAAGCCTTTATCAACATTTTTGTCTCAACAATTGTAAACAGAAAATGGTATAACTCATGAACTTCATCAGTACCGTAAGACTATCATCCGGCTCAATCTATATGTATCATAAAAAAACCAAGGAAAAAACCAACACTTCTAAATTATTTGAAACAATACTTGACAATAATTTAATGAAACCAAATAGCCATGTAAGCCTCAATGATCATAAAACAATTAAGCCAGGAAGCAAATAATTAGAAACGGGGAAGGGATCACGTTAAACAGAAAATTTGGTGGTGCATAGATACTCGTCACCTCACCTATACACCACACACATGCTATTTCATGTAACAATCAAGTTGGAATTCCTTCCCTCAAGTCAAGGTTAAACCAAGCACTTACCTTGACTTAGAAGCTATCACTGCTCTAGCACAACCTTTCCTTTAGAATTTTCTTCTAATCCCCTCAAATATAATCACAATTGGTTCAATGACATCAACTTTATCGAAAAACTATGACTTTCTTATGTTTCTTATCAAAATACCAAAAATCGACCCCGAACCCGCTTGGTCCAAACTCGAGGTTCGGACCAAAACACGTTGACTAATCTCCCCCGATCCAAGATATGCAATTGGTATTGGAATCCAACCTCAATTGGGAGTCTAAATCCCCAAATTTTGAATTTCTTAAGTTCTACCCAAAAACCCAATTTTTACCATGAAAACTCTAGATTTTTGGTTGAAATCTTGTTAAAAGTTGTTAGGGTAAAGAATTAGTTCGAGATCACTTACCCATGATTTGGAAAAGTTTGGGAAAATCGCCAATGGAGGTTTAGGGTTTGAGAGAATTGAAAAAGAAGTGAAAACCCCGTCTAAAATCTGATTTAACTGGTTGCGGGTCTCGCATTTGGGAACAGGTGTTCGCATTTGCGACATTTTGATGCATCGCAATTGCGACCAGAAATTTCGCATTTGCGAGATCTGAGGCTGGCCCAAGACTTCGCAAATGCGAAGCCTGATCTCGCAAATGCGAGATCAGAAGCCAACCACACCAGATATCTGTTGTGTTGAAATTTTCTAAGTCTAAACACTCCGTAGCCTACCGAAACTCACCCGAGCCCTCGAGACTCCAAACCAAACTTGCACACAAGTCTAAAAACATCATGCTGACTTGGTCGTGTGATCAAATCATAAAAATAGCATCAAAAACTACAAATTTAACCTCAAAACTCAAAATTTCCTCATGAACACTCAAATTTCTAACTTTTCAACCGGACGTCCAAATCACATCAAATCAACTCCGATTTTCATCAAATTTCACAGATAGGACTTAAATGTCATAACAAACTTGTTCCGGGCTCTGGAACCAAATACGGGTCTGATGCCAATAATTTCACATATTATTTCATTTCATTATTTCTTGTAATAACCAACAAACAATTTTCTTCAAAAATTGTTTTCAGGGACCTCAGAATTCATTTTCGGGCATACACCCAAGTCTCATATTTTACTACGGACGTCACGGGACCGTCGCAACACAGATCCGGGTCCGTTTACCAATAGTTTTGACTAAAGTCAACTAAAACCAAATTTTAACTTTAGAAATTACTATTTCTCATATTTTCACATAAAAGCTTTCCGGTTTCACGCCTGGACTGCGCACGCAAATTGAGGTAATGAAAATTAATTTTTTTATGGATAATAAGCCTAGAATTAGGTCTTAATTCATAAAATGACCCTTTGGGTCATCACAATAGCTAGAACCTGATGTCGTACTGGCCCAAGCGAACCACTCTGTAATTCATGATCGTTCCATGGAAAATAGAACATACGTAGGTTGAGTTGACTGAACTCACTTCTTCAATAACTATTATGGGACAACATTGCCACAACTCATAATATATAACTGTATTTAGGAAAACGTTGTATGAATGAACCATTGTCCTTAAAACATGAATACATATGGGCTGTCAAGGCCTCTGACATATTGTACAAAATGAACCTCTGTGTCTACAAAGCCTCTAAGATTATTTGACATCAAACGGGATAGGGTACCGGCCTACCCATAAGTTTGTAGCAAAACTCTGATACGATGACTTATAGACTCGGTTGCACTCCGAATGAGGTGTAGTCTTACCGATCCTTCATTGAATGCTAACCTCGTCTACTATAAGGGCTTGTCAAATTGATTATTTATACATGCAGGCATGAATGCAGCGTCCCCAACAAAAGGATGTCAGTACGAATAATGTGCTGAGTATGCAATGCATAAATCAGTATATAAAGAACATGAAAGAAACATGGAGTAAAGGAATCAACTTATAAGTCTGGATAGCTCCGTAAACCATGAAGTATTTATAATGCCATGCATATGTGTATAATTTCATGTAATGCATAGGTCAATACGTATATAACATTATCAAGCCGCTGAGGGCATCCCATCATATCATCTCAGCCTTTTTGGGTAAAATCATCAACATATACAAGTTGATCAGGTGGTGGTGCGTATATAACATCGTAACCTTTCCCCATACACCATCTGATCATAGGTCAATAGACATGTATAAATGAATGCAATGCATAATGAAGTGAGTCAAGACGATCTCCCCGAATGTCACGAGACCCATGAACATACGATATAATAGTAGTACATGTGGGGAATCAAGAACATCCTAAAACTTCTATGAATAGAGTCATTTATGAAAGTTGTGCATTTCCTCGTTTCGTTTGTATTGTTTTGATCATGACAGAAAGAAAGAAGGAATATACTTAACATACCTTGTGTCGCCAACACAATCCAACAATGTACTAGTACGCCAATTCTTAATAAACTAGGACTTGCCAATTATTCACCAACCAGTCATTCCATAACCAATCACGACAAGCTAATCCATGATAGATGGAGGGATAAATTCTCTATTATGATTTTGTTGCCCACGTTTTGCCATATCAAAAGATAGAACATTTTTGAATTAATATCCCAAGGTTTCCTCTCAATTTCTCACGTTTCTGTGCCTTTTAAGGCTAAGTGGTGATTCTTGTTCATAATATATATTAGCTTGCTAATACTTAATGGGTAGTGGGGCCCAAATATAATCATTTAATAAGAAAAGAAAGCTTGGCCATGGGGAAGACACCAAGGCATTAATATCCATGGAATATCAGTCATAAGGATATTAATTTTAGTAGCCCCATGTGGACTTCACAATATTCCCTTATTTTGGACACTTATCTTCCCCAACTACACATGGAATCCTCCCCCCTCCACTCTTTCCTTAATTTATGACACATGGTCATCTAATAAAATTAGACACTCATTCCATAACCTCAACAATTTTGTACACGTATCCACACCTTCATTCTACCTAATCTTTATCTAGTTCTACTACTAGCAATATTTATCCACAATTTCCTAATTAGCTATAAAGATGCCACATGTATGATAACTTGTATTAGTCACTTGTTGCTCCTTACTATGTAGCCACGTGGACATCCTTGTCACCTTGTACTTCTCAACAAATCCTTATCCTAAGGTACTAGTATTAAAATAATAAATCATGGTACCATACAAAATTAATACATACACTAGAAACCCCCTTTTCATTCTACATGTCTAGTCCTCTAGGTGCACAACCGATGACTCATCACAAACATTACACATGTTAACCATGCACTTTAAGTACTATGACTTATATATATGCACATTTAGTGCCTCCCTAGGCCAAATTAATGCCATGTGGAAACCCATTAAAGTCCTTCTTACATGTGTCATCCCTTGGTCAACCTTTCATTACATGAAGACACCACATATCTTTCCATGTATGGATATATAGAATTTACTACCACTTGTCCACGTCCAACATGGCTTATGACCACATACTACTTATTCAATAGTACTAATAAATTTCTAATCTACACTACAATCTTCTATTTAACCAACTATACTTATAATTAATTATAGCACTCAATTCACTTGAATACTGATATGTTTCACATATCTTACTACCATTGTCATGTGGTATAGAAATAGTCAATAAATACGGGGTATTATAGCTCGGATCGTATTTCAACCAAAAATATCAATCTTTGGCGATACTCAATTTCTTCGATTCTTTTACCCGCTGAACTTTATAACACTTACTTATAACTTGTTGAAATATAAAAAATATTTATAACCTCAAAAATAGTCTTGTCCTTGAACTTATGTCAATTGTCTATGACAAATCCAATGTAGAAAAGTACGGTATGTAACAACGGTGTTGCCCCTGTACTGGACTTTGATATTGTTCGATAGGCCCAAAGGACTTCGGGTAGAATTTCTCTCCATTTTCTAGCATCGTTCAGTCTCTTCTTTAGATTCTGAATGATGGTCTTGTATGTCGATTCGGACTGCCCGTTTCAGCTTGGATGGTACGGTGTCAAGAAGATTCTTTTTTATTTTGTGATTTTCATTTTGTTACCTTGTTGTCGACTAATTGCTTTCCAATGTCCCATGCAATCTCGACAGGAATCCCGAATCAGCATATGATGTGATCCCAGATGAAGTCTATGACTTCTTTTTCTCTGACTTTCTTGAAGGCCTATGCTTCTACCCATTTAGAGAAATAGTCTATCATAAATAAAATAAATTCAGATTTACCTGGGGCCGATGGTAGAGGGCAGACAAAATCCATCCCCCACTTCATAAATGACAAGGGGATAGGACCGAATGAAGTTGTTCTCCGGGCTGGTGGATCATTGGTGCATACTTTTGACACTTATCACATTTTCGAACGAATTCTTTAGTGTCCTCCTCCATATTAGCCCAATAGTATCCCAATCTGATGATTTTGTGAACTAGTGATTTGGCACCGGAGTTTACACAAGTACCCTTGCAAACGTCGTAGGACATAATTGGTGTCCTGTGCTCCCAAACATACTGCTAATGGCCCATCGAACATCCTCATGTACAATGTTCTATCCTCAGCCAATGTTAATCGAGCAACTTTTGTTCGTAGAGCCCTCGATTCCTTAGAGTTCGATGGGAGCTTTCCGTTATATAAATACTCGATATATTTATTCCTCTAATCCCAGGTTAGGCTCGTGGAGTTTATCTCAGTGTGACAATCTTCGATTACTGATTATTCAGAGTTGAACGATAGTCCCCGAGCTGATTTCGTCGTCCTCGAGGGCATCGGCTTCACTGATATATTCTCGAGGTACATGCTGCAAAGTCCATTCTTTAAAATGATGTAATGTCACCTACAACTTTTCTAAATACCTTTCCATTCTATCCTCTCGAACCTCGAAGGTTATATTTACTTGGTTTACTACCAGTAGGGAGTCGCATTTGGCTGCGATGATTTCCACTACCAAGCTTTTAGCTAGTTCGAGACATGCAATCATGGCCTCGTACTCAGCCTCATTGTTAGTCAACTTAGAAGTTTTGGTTGACTCCCTAATAGTGTTGCTTGTGGGTGTCTTCAAAATGATGCCTACCCCAGACCCTTTCACATTTGAAGCGTCGTCTGTAAAAAGGGTCCACACCCCCGATGATGTACTCAATTTTAACAAAAGTTCCTTTTCGACTTCGGGTGTGAGAGCTGGCGTGAAGTCGACCATGAAGTCTTCTAAAATTTTAGACTTGATGGCCGCTCGGGGTTGATATTCAATATCGTACCCACTGAGTTCGACGACCCATTTGGCCAATTGACCCGCGTGTTCGGGCTTATGCAAAACATTACGAAGCAGGTAAGTGGTTAACACACATATTGGGTGACATTGAAAATATGGTTTTAGCTTCCTAGATGCCCTTATTAGAGCAAGTGTCAAATTTCTAAGTGTGGATAACGAGTTTCTTCTTCTCCTAGAGTTCGACTTACATAATAAACAAGAAATTGCGTACCTTGATATTCTCGAACTAGGACACCACTTACCGTGATCTTCGATACTACTAAGTACAAGTAGAGCTTTTCATCTGCCTTTGGAGTATGAATCAACGGTGGGCTCGAGAGGTACCGTTTTAATTCCACTAAGGTTGTGACGACCGGACATGTCATTTTGAGTATCAGCACTTCGCACGCATTTTGTTATTCAGTCTATGCTTCGGGGCACTATGGGAGAGGTGGCCTTTGTGATGTTGATTTGCTTATTACACCATATTTGTGCTTGNGTTTAGCTTCGTAGAGGCGCTTATTAGAGCTAGTGCCAATTTTTAGTTGTGGATAACGAGTTTCTTCTTCTCCTAGAGTTCGACTTACATAATAAACAGGAAATTGCGTACCTTGCTCGTCTCGAACTAGGACACCACTTACCGCGATTTTTGAGACCGCTAAGTATAAGTACAACTTTTCATCCACATTTTGAGTGTGAAGCAACGGTGGGCTAGAAATATATCGTTTTAATTCTTCTAACGCCTGCTGGCACTCCACGGTCCAGACAAAATTGTTCTTCTTTTTGAGTAGTCAGATGAACCTATGGCTCCGATCTGATGATCTCGAGATGAATTGACATAACGCAGTTATCCACCATTTTGTACGACTTTAATGTTGTCTACGACTGTGTTATCTTCGATAGCCTTGATTTTATCTGGGTTGATCTCAATCCCCTTATTTGACACCATGAAGCCGAGGAATTTGCCCGAACCAATCCCAAAAGCACATTTCTCGGGGTTGAGCTTCATGTTGTATTTTCTCAATATCTCGTACATTTCCTTCAAATGTGTCAAATGGTCCTCTGCGCACAGGGACTTAACTAGAATATCATCAATATATACTTCCATTTCCTTACTTATTTTCTCTTCGAACATTTTATTTACTAAGCATTGGTAGGTAGCACCTGCGTTTTTAGCCCAAATGGCATTAGTTATAGTAATATGTGCCATACTCAGTGATGAATGAAGTCTTTTCTTGGTCTTTATGGTTTATTTTAATTTGATTGTACCTGGAATAGGCGTCGAGAAAACTACGGATCTCACGGCCGGTCGTGGCGTCGATCATACGATCGATGTTAGTTCGGGGAAAGAATCTTTGGGGAATGCCTTGTTCAAGTCCTTATAATCAACACACATCCTAAGTTTGTTCCCTTCTTATGGACTACGACTACATTTGCTGACCATTCGGGATATTTTACTTCCCGAATGGATCTTATTTTGAAAAGTTTAGTTACCTCGTCCTTGATTAATATGTGCTTTATATCAGACAAAGGCCTTCTCTTTTGTTTCACTGGACGGAACTTCGGGTCCAGACTCAATTGATGTGTTGTTATCTCTGGTGGGATCCTTGTCATGTCTAAGTAGGACCAAGCAAAACAATTCACGTTACCAATAAGAAAATGAGTTTCTTCCTGAGTTTGGGGGTTAACCCCGTACCTAGGTATACCTTTCGTTCGTGTAGGTACTCGATCAATATAACGTGTTCCAGCTTTTCTAATTCAGTAACGTCGGAATTTTCGAGAATAACGAAGGTTTAAGGGGTCAAATAATCGTCGTCTTCTTCATCCATTTCATGCTTCTCCGATTTAGGCGAGGCTGGTGGCTGTGATTGCTATTTGGTTTCATGTTATCCTCTGATGTCCGATCCCTTCGACGTGGAAAGTGCTGATATCGGTATCACCTCATCGACCGCGAACATTTCCTTTGCAGCGTGCCGCTCCCCGTATATTGTCTTCACCCAGTCTAGTGTAGGGAATTTTATCATTTGGTGGAGAGTCGAAGGGACTGCCCTCATATTGTGAATCCAGGTCCTACCGAGTAGGGTGTTGTACCTCATGTCGCCCTCTATTACATGAAACTTTATTTCTTGAATAGTTCCAGCTACGTTTACCTGTTGGATGATCTCTCCTTTAGTTGTTTCGCTGTCCATGTTGAAACTGTTCAGGACCCGAGCTACATGCACGATTTGATCTTATAGGCCGAGCTACTCCATGACCCTCAATAGAATGTTATTTGTTGAGATACCTGGATCAAATAAAACATGCTGAACTTGAACTTTATTCAATAAGATAGAAATTACCAGAGCGTCGTTGTGAGGTTGAGAAATTCTTTCTGATTCCTCATCGTTGAATGATACGGTGCCTTCGAGCACATAATCTCGGGTCTGTTTTTCTGTAGTGATTGATACCTTAGTGCGTTTGAATACGGGCCCTTGTGGAATATTTACCCCATCGACGATCATATGGATTACATGTTGTGGCTCTTCCTGTTCATTATTCATGTTGGCGTCCCTTTCTGTAAAATGATTCTTGGCTCGATCACTTAGAAACTCTCGAAGGTGACCCTTGTTGAATAGACGGGCTACCTCCTCTCTTAGTTGCCTGCAATCCGTTGTTCTGTGGCCATGTGTTCCGTGATACTTACATACCAGAATCGGGTTTCTTTGGGAAAGATTGGTCTGTATAGGCCTTAGCCATCTGGTATCTTTGATTCTTCCGATTGCCGATACAGTACCTAATGCGTCGACATTAAAGTTATACTCCGACAATCGAGGTGCCTCTGTGGGGTCGGCATGTTTATCTAAACCAATTTTACTCATAAGTCCCCGAGAACTCTTCCCTCGATCACTTCTTCATCCATCTCGGGAAGTATTGCGTCCAGGGCCGCCGTTCATGCGATCTACGATGTATGGTTGATATCGATCTTTGTTCGACCGAGGCTCCCTATTGATGTCCCTCTGATTTCTGGCTGCGGACCTGTTCGAATATACAAAATCAGATGGAGTTCCTAATTGGTCTTCCTTGACCCTGGTCTTCGATTGGTACCAATTATGCTCGGTCCCGTCATTACCGGATATTTGTCCAAATTTTGCTTCAATTGACGTGATGCTATCGAAATTCGTTCATTCAATCCCAGAGTGAAGGGTTGCAGCCCAATCATGTGTGGCATGTGGCAACTCTATGGACCGGCATGTGCCTTTAGAAAGAATTCGCTAACATGGAAAATAAGTCAATGGAATTTGGCAGAAGATTGTGGTACCAAATCATTGCCCCCTTCGATAGAGTCTCCAAACTTCTTCAATAAAATGGATACAATCTCATCATCTTCCAAATAGTTACCTTTGATGGCGCATGTATAGGAGGTGACATGCTCGTTGGGATCGGTGGTCCCATTGTACTTAGGTATATCCTGCATACGAAACTTTTTAGGAATGGGATTCGGAGCCGCACTTAGAGGAAATGGCTTATGTACAAATTTCTTCGAATCCATCCCTTTAAGAATTGGCGGTTCCACCGGTATATGATCAACGCGGGAGTTGTGCGTTTCCACTTTCTTATCATTTGCTTCATTTTCTTCTCGCCCGACTCAATTCGTTTGGTGAGCTCCTCGAGCATTTTAATTATTGCAGGATCAATCCCCGATTCGTTATTATTCGACTTTTCTGGTACTTGCTCGATTCGGCAGGCGGCTTCCGGTTCGACCCCACTCGGAGTTCCGTGTTCATTTTGTAGTTGTGCAATAGCGGCTTGTTGAGCATGTAGCATTTCGAATATTACATGGCGACTGACTTCTCCATCTCATCCGCCGTATGCACCTCGGCCACCAGATTGGCCTTCTCTGCGTACACTCTCTTTGGGGTCTGCGCCCAGATTCGCATTCAAAGAAATGTGCGAACTAACGTCGACTGGGTTGGCAACCGGTGTTCCCGTGGGATCAGCTTGTGGAACCTCGACCCCAAGAGCAATTACATTGTCATTTTCCCTGTGAAATCCGAGGCCATTGTCACCGTGAGCGGGTGCATTTTGTGAGTCAGACATGTTTTTAACCTGAAAACAAAAATACTTGAAAAGAATAAGCGTAAAATAGTGTTTGTTATCATAATCAATATTGAATAATAACTATTATCTTCAACCCCACTGTGGGCGCCAAACTATTGACCCTAAAATTTGGATAACAATTAAACTTGTATTGTAATTTTAAGGATATGTGATTTCGTCCAATATATTAATAAATGAGATAATAAAATACTGAATTGAAATATAAAATACACCAAATAGGTGTTAAAGCTGAACCTCGACCTCGAATTGAATTGACCTCGAGGTGGTAATGTAAGAGCAATAAGGGATGAATAATTCAGATGAACAGTAAGTAAATCAATAAGCAAGAAAGGAACGATTGTACAACTTTTTCTCGGTGTGTTATAATGGTTACAACTGAATGGAAATCCTCTTTATATAGTAGAGGAATCCTAATTAAGGTATACCACATTAAGCCTTACCAATCAATGAATCATATATTATATTGACACAGACGTTTAGTTCAATTACATCGCACCACAACTCCTTTTTGTTACTTGTTACACAGCCTTTAGCATATACATTCATACTCTTGGATTCATTAACCTACTATCATCATTTCACATAGCATGGTAGTGTGGTGATCAACTAAAGAAAGACAATGAATACACTTCACGCTTCAACACAATTTGAACAACCATTTGCACATATTCACACCAATACACGTACCGTATGCTCGGACACCACAAAGCGATTCTACAAAGATTAAAGTTAGCCATACATACCTTGTGTCGAATTTTCCCTTTTTAATTTCTATCACAAATCACCGGACCGTCAAGCAACGTCAATCTAATTCACAATGCAACACATTCATCTTAGAATTGGGAATCATGAACACCATTCGAACTCGCTTAGTCATTTTAGCGAATGCTATATGACCCCTTAGATTTCTAACCCCTTATTTGGAATATTAACCCTAACCCACTTCCTTTTACTAGATTGCGACAATTAATGGACATGCATGCAAGGTTCGTCTCTTTTATCTTCAAGAACTCCTTTAGGGGAGTTCTACTTATTAAACAATGTCTGTAAATTTAAGGAAAATGGGGTGGGGACTTACCTCTTTAAGTGAAGAAGACAATGACTCGAAAACTCCCGGGCTTGAGTGATTGTGGAAAACCAAATGGATGATGTTGAAACCCCTTTCTCTCAAGAACTCTCTTTTTCTCTCTCTATTCTTAGTCAGAAAATGGTTAAAAATGAAGAGGAGGGGTGTTTTATTGAACAGGGGGTCGGGTTTTAAAATTAGAAATTAGGAGCCCCGACACGGAATGCGGTCAGGAATGCGATCGCATTCCTGACATGCGGTCGGCAGACCGGTCGCAAAATGGCCCTCAAGATGGGACAAAACTAAAAACACACTGAGCAGGTATGCACCAATATGCGGTCCGCATACACGTTATGGGATCGCATTGTTCGTCGCATAACCTCCCTCACCAAAAACCAATGGGCAAGAATGCGACAACTATGCGGTCCTCATAACCAGAATGCGAAGCATTCTTGACCGCATAGTTGTCCTTAATATGGGCTGAAGTTTGCCGAGGTATGCGACCATTATGCAGTCTGCATACACGTTATGCGATCGCATAGTGTGTCGCATAACAACACAATTTTTGGAAAATTTTATCATTCAAATTTCGGGGTACTTTTACACAATCAAGGTTCGTTTTATGAATTTCTACAGTTATAACAACTCGGGGACTTATTCGACATTATTTTAAACAAGTCATTTTACGGGTCTTTACATTCTCCCCCCCCTTAAAATCATTCGTCCTCGAATGAGGATTTTGGAAATCGTTTGGTTTTGAAAACATGATATGCAAACTTCCAGATTTACACTAACTCCAATATTTTCAGAAAATTTTGCCAGAGTCTCCTTTGTATTTAGACCCATCTACCTGTCAGAGAGCCCCCGAAACACATTTCCAAGCATCATTACACAGTTTCTGTTATCCCTTCAACTGGTATACAATTCATTACCTCAACACTTGCACACATCCAGTTACTTTGACAACTACACATAGTTCATTCTCTTTACATCGCAAATTAGCATATGATTCAATTAGTGGCACATACTTGCACATAATTAGGTCACTTTAATGAGTCCCATACGATTCAATCACCTCAATACACCATATGTATATTATAATTAATCATTACCAATCTACACTACTATTAATCATTTTTGCCTATCACACAAGTTTTAAAAAACTTTCATTTACTTCAAGGGTTGCACACCACCCATTTAATAACATCATATACCGTTTTTACCACGCATTGGAAAGTTACAACAATAAGGAAATTAGGGAAAAAAAATTGGGTGACTTTGCACGAATCTCAATATAACATCAAATTGCCTCGGGACAATAATTCGTACGATCATTACCACCCACGTTCGAACAGATGGGGATATTTTTCTTTCATTTCTTTCTCTGATTCCCACGTGGCTTCCTCGACTTGTTGACTTCGCCACAACACTTTAACAGAAGCAATCTCTTTGTTTCTCAATCTACGGGCTTGCCTATCAAGAATAGGAACCGGGACCTCTTCATATGACAATTCTTCACTAACCTCAATGGTCCAAACTGGCACGATGGCGGATGGATCTCCAACCACTTTCTTCAACATAGACACATGGAACACTGGGTGCACTAATGACATTTCATGGGGCAATTCCAACATATAATCCACCCGTCCTATCCTTTGAGCGATCCGATATGGCCCGACGTACCTAGGGCTCAACTTCTCTTTCTTCCCAAACCGCATCACTTCCTTCATGGGAGACACCTTAAAGAACACCCAATCATCAGCTTGGAACTCCAATTCTCTTCGACGAACGTCCGCATAGGATTTCTGACAACTCTGAGCAGTTTTCATCCTCTCCTGAATGACTCTAACTTTTTCCATAGCTTGGTGCACAAGATCTGGCTCTTACAATTCCGCCTCACCAGTTTCGAACCATCCAATCGGAGATCTACACCTTCTTCTATACAATGCCTCAAATGGGGCCATCTGAATACTAGCATGCAAGCTGTTATTGTAAGCAAATTCGATAAGAGGAAAATGGTCATCCCAACTACCTCTGAAATCTAAAGCACAAGCCCGCAACATATCTTCAAGTGTCTGAATAGTCCGCTCCGCCTGACCATCAGTATGTGGATGGAAAGGCGTGCAGAGATTTACCTGAGTACCCAAACCTTGTTGAAATTTCTGCCAAAAATTAGCTGTGAACTGGGCCCCTCGATCTGAGATAATAGAAACTGGAGTGCCATGAAGTCTAACTATCTCCTTGATGTACAATTGAGCATATTGTTCCGCTGTGTCGGTGGACTTGACTGGCAAAAAGTGGGTTGATTTGGTGAGTCAATCCACTATCACCCAAATTGAGTCGAACCTTCGTTTAGTGCAAGGTAACCCTACCATGAAATCCATATTGATCATCTCCCATTTCCACGCCGGTATTTCCATAAGTTGAGTTAATCCACCGGGTCGCTGATGCTCAGCCTTCACCTCCTGGCAATTCGGACATCTATACACAAAGTCCGCCACACCCCTCTTCATACCGCTGCACCAACAAATTTCCCGGAGATCATGATACATCTTCGTAGAACCTGGGTGTACAGAATACCTGGAGCTATGAGCCTCCTCCATTACCCTCTCCCGAAGATCATCTACATCTGGATAGCCTACCTTGACATCGCAACACTCCATCATCGTTGCCGAGTGAAAATGTCGAAGTCTTGTTATTCAGAACTGCCTCCTTCAACTTTGCCAATGCTAGATCAATGAACTGCTTTTCTTTGACTTCCGCTACTAGTGACGATTCTGCTCCATTATGCACCACAACCTCCCCTTCTCTTGATGTCGAAAGACAAACCCCCAAACTGGCCAATTGATAAACCTCCCGAGCCAAGGGTCTCTGATCCGCTTCCAAATGAGCCAAACTACCCATAGACTTCCGACTGAGAGCGTCGGCCACCACATTCGCCTTTCCTGGATGGTACAAGATGTTCATATCATAATCATCGAGCAATTCTAACCACCTCCGCTGCCTTAGATTCAGTTCCTTTTGCTTGAATAAATACTGAAGTCTCTTGTGGTCTTAGAACACGTCCACGTGGACTCCATAAATATAATGCCGCAAAAGTTTTAATGCAAACACCACTGCCGCGAGATCCAAATCATGCGTCGGATAATTCTTCTCGTGATTCTTGAGTTGCCTTGAAGTATACGCTATAACCTTCACATGTTGCATCAACACACACCCCAAACCAACCCTTGAAGCATCGCAATAAACCACAAATCCCTTTATACCCTATGGCAAGGTCAATACCGGTGCCAAAGTCAATCTCCACTTCAATTCCTGAAAACATTTCTCACAAGCGTCGGACCACTGGAACTTCACTATTTTCTGCATCAATTTAGTCAATGGGGAGGCAAGGGTAGAGAATCCCTCCACAAACCTCCGATAATACCAAGCTAGACCCAAGAAACTGGGAATCTCTGTCGAGGTCATTGGTCTAGGCCAATCTTTCATTGCCACGATCTTCTGGGGATCAACCTGAATCCCTTCTCTAGAAATAACATGACCCAAAAATGCGACTGATTCTAGCCAAAACTCACATTTCGAAATTTTAGCATACAACCGGTGATGATGAAGAGTCTGCAGGACTGCCCTGAGGTGATTAACATGATATTCCCGACTCCGCGAGTAGACAAGGATGTCATCAATAAAGAAAATCACGAAGGAGTCTAGAAACGACTTGAAAACCCTATTCATAAGATCCATGAAAGCTGCTGGGGCATTGGTCAGCCCAAAGGACATTACCAAAAATTCAAAATGACCATAACGAGTCCTGAAGGCGATCTTAGAAATATCCTGCTCTCTAATCTTCAACTGATGATACCCAGACCGTAAATTAATTTTGGAGAAGAACCTCGCACCTTGCAATTGATCAAACAAATCATCTATTCGAGGCAATGGATAACTATTTTTGATAGTGACTTTGTTGAGCTGTCGATAATCGATACACATTCGAAGCGACCCATCCTTCTTTCTGACAAAAAGAACTGGAACGCCCCACGGCGACACACTCGGCCGAATGAACACTTTTTCTAATAAATCCTTCAACTGCTCCTTTAACTCCCTCAACTCTGCTAGCGCCATTATTTATGGTGGAATAGATATAGGCTGCATATTTGGAAACACATCAATCCCGAAATCAATCTCCCTATATGGCGGAATCCCTGGAAGTTCATCCGGAAACACTTGAAGAAACTCATTCACGACTGGCACGGACTCGGGGGCCGACACTTCTGAAGCGGTGTCCGCGACCCGGACCAAATGATAGATACATCCCTTCTTAACCATCTTCGAAGCCTTAAGGAAGGAAATAAACCTACCCTTCGGCACCACACCATTTCCCTTCCACTCAATAACCGGCTCACTAGGAAACTCGAGTCTCATGACTTTCGTTCGACGGTCGAGTTTAACAAAGCACGAATAAAGCCAGTCCATTCCCATAATAATATCAAAATCTACCATCCCAAGCTCAATAAGATTGGCCTTGGTAACGCGACCACATACAGTGACAACACAATTCTTATAGACTCGCGCTGCTGTAATAGAATCACCAACCGGAGTTGATACAGAGAATAGCTCATGAAGTTGTTCGGGTTCTATCCCAAAACATGAAGCAATAAATGGGGTAACATAAGACAAGGAGGACCCCGGATCAATAAGAGCATAACAATCAAGTGCTTGACCATTCAGAATACCTGTAACAACATCTAGAGAAGCCTCTGCGTTCTGGCGACCAATCAAAGCACAAAATCGGCTGGGTCCACCTCTACCACGAGCTCCACCCCTAACTGCACCACAAGATGTAACAACATCTAGAGAAGCCTCTGCGTTCCTCGAAGTTCGTGGGAGGACGCTCTGAAGATGTGGCGACTACTGAACCGGATGACTGAGCAAATCCCCTACCCATGCCCTGGCTGGGCGCACGAAAATCCCGCTGAAGATGACCCCTCACCCCACACCTATAGCATATCGGGCGATCCAAATAACAAGCCTCAGTATGGAACCCACCGCACTTAGGGCACGGAGCCCTCCCCTGCTGCTGGAACCTTCCTCCGGGATGACCTGACTGATGAGGTCTCCTGCTGTCGGATCCTCATCTCCAATGACTATTCGGCTGATAACGGTGCACGGATGGCGGTCCACTAGCTGAGGATCGTGCATAAGACTGGGATGGCCCTGATGGTCCCCTCCCCTAAACTGGTCTCCCCCCTGCAAATGCGCTCCGTGAGTGACCCACTAACCGGGATCTGCTGCTACTCTCCTTGTCTGCCCGTATCTTCAACTTTCTAGCCTCCGTGGCTTGGGCGAACCCCACGATCTTCCCATAATTCATATCCGAGTGTAAAGCCGTTGTAGCAGCCTCATTAACAACCAATGGACTGAGACCCTGAACAAATCGTCGAACTCGAGCATCCGTGGTTGACACCAAGTGAAAAGCATATTTAGACAACCGCACGAACTCCATATGATACTCCCACACAGTCATACTGCCCTGCTTGAGGACCTCAAACTCCGTAGCACGGGCTGCCACAGTCTCGGCAGGAAAAAAGTGATCCATGAACACATGCACGAACTCCTCCCATCTAGCCGAAGGACTTCCCTCCCAACGGGAACCCTCCCACATCTCGAACCAGGAATATGGTGCTCCCCTCAGCCTGTACGAAGCTAACTCAACCCCCTCTATCTCTGTAGCCTTCATCACCCGAAGGGTCTTGTACATCTCATCAAGAAAATCCTATGGATCGGCCTCTGGATCCATACCTGAGAACTCTGGAGGGGCTAACCGCAGAAACTGGTTGACTCTGGAGCCGGCAGAATCTCCCTATCCGCTGGAGGACGCAGGGGTAGCATGAGATCTTTGGGCCTGAGCGGCCACCAACTGAGTCAGCATATGAATAGCTCCTCTGAGGTCCCCATCGGACATACTAGGACCGAAAGCTGGAACTATAGAGGGATCAGGAATATTAGCGGGAGGGATTGCAGCACCCTCCGCCTCCGCAGGAACAGGAATGCTTTGATCCGAAATAGAAGGGTCAGGCAGATTCAAGGTCGGGGGGTCACTCTCACCTGCACTATCTGGTACAGAATTCACAGTCACCCCTGGGGTGGCATTGGCCTCAAGGCTGAGTCGAGCTCTCTTCTTTGGTGCCATTACTAAAAATTTCGGAACAAAGCACGAATTAGGCAAGGATATTTTCACTTTTCGGTTCACCGCACGATATAGAATAACTATAAAAGGGTAATTTCCTAAATGTCAATGTAGCCCCCTAATTATAGATGTGGTTGACAACATACCGCTAAAAAGGGCTCTACTAGACACGGCTCCGAGACATCCTAGGACTCTTTTAAAAACCTTAGGCTATGATACCAAGTTTGTGACGCCCCAAAACCGAGGGACACGACCGGTGCTCGACCGGGTAGCCCCAGTCAAGCAGACTTGGATTCCCTTTTCCATCCCACGTATTACCCCGTGATTCAAATGCACATTATTAAGTTATAATTTAGACACATTCTTACAAACCTGAATTAAATTCTAGATTTCTGTCATTACCTACATGTGGTACAATACTTACAAAACATACATAACATACTGGTTTAAGAGTACAAAGGAGTTATATAATACTTGCCGGTAACAAGGCTCTAGCTATACCTTACACAAATACCGAAATGAAAATCCGGAAGAAGAGGTGGCATGAATCACACAGGGCCCCGAGAGGAAAGGGGCTCACCAAAACAGCTGATGGGACGTAGAGGAGGCACTACTGTTAGTGGGCTGGAGTACCTGCTATAGAACCACCTACAATCATCACAAGAATGTAGCGCCCCCGGCAAAAGGAACGTCAGTACATTTGAATTGTACTAGTATGTATGAACAAACTTTACTCTTAGTAAACTCAACAATGCACATGCAAGAGACAGACAGAGAGTCACACAATCACGCCACAATTCTCACTTCATCACAATCACAATCACAATTCCACCCTTATCCCTTCTCAACATTCCACCCTTATTTCTTCTGTTGCGGCGCGCAACCCGATCCCACCTGACAATCACAATCATTTCTTATGTTTCTGTTGCGGCGTGCAACCCAATCCCACTTGACAATCACATCTCACCCTTATCCCTCCTGTTGCGGCGCGCAACCCGATCCCACCAGACAATCATATCTCATATCAACAATGACAGTTCACAATTCAATCACAGAAAATTTCAGCAATAGGAATATAGCTTCTTTACAACCCACAATACGTATATAAAAAAATATCGTGCCACATTAAGCCTTCCCAATCAGTGAATCATATATGATATTTCCACAACCGTTTAGTTCAGTTACATCACACCACAACTCCTTTTCGTTACTTGTTACACAGCCTTTAGCATATACATTCATACTCTTGGATTCATTAACCTACTAGCATCATTTCACATAGCATGGTAGTGTGGTGATCAACTAAAGACAGACAAGGAATACACTTCACGCTTCAACACAATTTGAACAACCATTTGCACATATTCACACCAATACACGTACCATATGCTCGGACACAACAAAGCGATTCTACAAAGATTAAAGTTAGCCATACATACCTTGTGTTGAATTTTCCCTATTTAATTTCTATCACAAATCACCGGACCGTCAAGCAACGTCAATCTAATTCATAATGCAACATCTTAGAATTGGGAATCATGAACACCATTCGAACTCGCTTAGGCATTTTATCGAATGCTATATGACCCCTTAGATTTCTAACCCCTTATTTGGAATATTAACACTAACCCACTTCCTTTTACTAGATTGCGACAATTAATGGACATGCATGCAAGGTTCGTCTCTTTTATCTTCAAGAAATCCTTTAGGGGAGTTCTATTTATTAACCAAAGTCTAGAAATTTAAGGGAAATGGGGTGGGGACTTACCTCTTTAAGTGAAGAAGACAATGACTCGAAAATTCCTGGGCTTGAGTGATCGTGGAAAACCAAATAGATGATGTTGAAACCCCTTTCTCTCAAGAACTCTCTTTTTCTCTCTCTATTGTTAGTCAGAAACTGGTTAAAAATGAAGGTGATTGGTGTTTTATTGAACAGGGTGTCGGGTTTTAAAATTAGAAATTAGGAGCCCCGACACGGAATGCGGTCCGGAATGCGATTGCATTCCTAACATGTGGTTCGTAGACCGGTCGCAGAATGGCCCTCAAGATGGGCCAAAACTATAAACACACTGAGCAGGTATGCGACCACTATGCGGTCCGCATACACTTTGTGTGATCGTATAGTGCGTCGCATAACCTCCCTCACCAAAAACCAATGGGCAATAGTGCGACAACTATGCGGTTCGCATAACCAGAATGCGATCGCATTCTGGACCGCATAGTTGTCCTTAATTTGGGTTGATCTGCCAAGGTATGCGACCATTATGCGGTCTGCATACACGTTATGCGATCGCGTAGTGCGTCTCATAACAACACAATTTCTGGAAAATTTTATCTTTCAAATTCCGGGGTACTTTTACACAATCAAGGTCCGTTTTAAGAATTTCTACAGTTATAACAACTCGTGGACTTATTCTGCATTATTTTAAACAAGAAATTTTACGGGTCTTTACAAGATGCACCTTCTCCCCAACCATGAAAAACACATCCCGGACCTTCCGGTCCGCATAACTCTTCTACCTAGACTGCGTCGTGCGAAGCCGCTCCTGAATCAACTTCACCTTATCTAACGTATCCTGTACCAAGTCTGTGCCTAATAGCCTAGCCTCCCCCAGCTCAAACAAACCAACCGGAGATCTACACCTCCTACCATACAAAGCCTCACACAGCGCCATCTGGATACTCGACAGATAACAATTATTATATGCAAACTCCGCGAGTGGCAGAAAGTGGTCCCATGAACCCCGAAATCAATGACAAAAGCACGCAACATGTCCTCCATAATCTGAATAATGCGCTCTGACTGCGCGTCCGTCTGAGGATGAAATGATGTACTCAACTCGACCTGAGTAACCAACTCTCTCTGCACGGCCCTCCAAAACTTAGATGTGAATTGAGTACCTCTATCAAAAATGATTGATACTGGAACACCATGCAACTGGACAGTCTCTTAGATATAAATCTCAGCTAACCGCTCCGAAGAGTAAGTAGTACCAAAAGGAATGAAGTGCGCGGACTTGGTCAGTCGATCCACAATGATCGATATAGCATCGAACTTCCTCGAAGTTCGTGGGAGTCCAACTACAAAGTCCATGGTGATCCGCTCCCACTTCCACTCCTGAATATCCAGCCTCTGATGCAACCTACCTGGTCTCTGGTGCTCATACTTGACCTGCTGACAATTGAGACACCGAGCTACGAATCCAACGATATCCTTCTTCATCCGCCTCCACAAATAATACCATCTCAGATCTTGATACATCTTCGCGCCACCCAGATAGATGGAATACCGCAAGCTATAGGCCTCTGCTAGAATGAACTCTCGAAGCCCATCCACATTAGGCATGCAAATCCTACCTTACATCATCACCAATAACTACATTTCTGGCATGACCTCGTCAGATCCTGTCTTGAAGAACAAGCAAGTGTGGGTCATCATACTGGCGCTCTCTGATCCGATCATAAAGAGAAGACCTGGAGGCTACATGAGCCAATACCCGGTGGGGCTCTAATAGATCCAATCTCACCAGCTAGCCCGCTAAGGCCTGAAAATCATGTGTTGATGGTCTCTCTGCTGCTGGGATATATACTAGACTCCCTAAACTCTCATCTCTGTGTCTCAAGGCATCGGCCATTACATTGGCCTTTCACGGATGGTATAGAATAGTGATATCATAGTCCTTGAGAAGCTCCAACAATCTCCTTTGATGCAAGTTCAGATCCTTCTACTTAGAAAGATGCTGTTGGCTACGGTGATTATTAAAAACCTCACAATGCACCCCATACAAATAACGACGCCAAATCTTCAGAGCGTGAACAATGGCTGCTAGCTCGAGATCATGCACTAGTAATTCTTCTCATGAATCTTCAACTGGCGCGAGGCGTAGGCAATCACCCAACCCTCTTGCATCAAAACACAACCGATGCCTATTCTCGAGGCATCACAATATACGGTATAAGAACCTGAAGCTGATGGCACTACTAACACTAGAGCTGAGGTCAATGCAGTCTAGAGCTTCTGAAAGCTCTCCTCACACTCGTCCGACCACCTCAACGGGGCACCTTTCTGGATTAATTTGGTCAAGGGTGAAGCAATAGAAGAAAACCCTTCCACGAAGCGACGATAATATCCCGCCAAACGAAGGAAGCTTCTAATATCTGTAGCTGAGGACGGTCTGAGCCAACTCTGTACCACCTCTATCTTCTTCGGCTCCACCTGAATACCCTCACTCGTGCCCCAAAAAAGCTACTGATCCAAGCCAAAACTCACACTTGGAGAACTTTGCATAAAGTTTCTCCTCCCTAAATCTCTGTAAAAACAACTCTCAAATGCTCCTCCTGGCTACGATAATATACCAGGATGTCATCAATAAACACGATAACAAAGGAATCCAAGTACGCTGAAACACGATGTTCATCAAATGCATGAACGTTGCTGGGGCATTGGTCAGCCCAAAAGATATCACCATAAACTCAGAGTGACCATAACGAGTCCTGAAAGATGTCTTGGGAATATCAAAATCCCGAATCTTCAACTGATGATACCCGGATCTCAAATCAATCTTTGAGAACACTCTGGCTCCCTGAAGCTGGTCAAACAAATCATCAATGCAAGGCAAAGGATACTTGTTCTTGATTGTAACCTTGTTCAGCCTGTAGTCAATACACATTCTCATAGAACCATCCTTCTTTTTCACAATCAACACCGGTGCACCCCAATGTGACACACTAGGCCGAATGAACCCATTATCTAGGAGTTCCTGAAGATGCTATTTCAATTCCTTCAACTCCACCGCTTCCATACGATACAGTGGGATAGAAATAGGCTGAGGCTTGGCACCAAATAATTACCATAATTAATATCCCTTTCATGTGGCATGCTTGGTAGGTCAGCAGGTAACACGTCCGGAAAATTATTGACCACATAATTAGAATCAATAGCGGGAGTCTCAACACTGACAACCCTCACAAAAGCAAAATATGACACACCCCCTTTCTCTACCATACGCTGGGCCTTCAGGTATGAAATCACCCTACTAGGCACATACTCCACAAAGCCTCTCCACCCAACCCTCGGAACTCATGGAAACGCTAAAGACACGGTCTTAGCGTGAAAGTCTAGAACAACATGACACACAGGTAGCCAATCCATGCCCAATATCACATTAAAGTCAACTATGCTAAGCAGTAACAGATCCACTCGGGTCTCCAGACCCCCAATATATATCACACACGACCAGTACACACGATCCACAACAATAGTATCTCCCACCGGAGTCGACACATGAACAAATGTAATTAAGGACTTACGAGGCATATCCAGAAAATGAGAAAAGTATGATGAAACATAACAAGCGTGGAACCAGGATGAAATAGGACTGAAGCATCTCGGTGACAGACTGAGACAATACCTGTAATCACTACATCCGAGGCCATAGCATCTAGTCTGGCTGGGAGTGCATTAAAACAAGCCTGACCTCCACCTAATCGACCTCCCCCTCTAGGGCAGCCTCTAGCTGACTGACCCCCACCCCTAGCTGCTTGGGCAGGTGGTGAAGTAACTGGTGCTGAAGCTAAAAGATGGCTCCTCTACTGGAATGAACCACCCGAAAGATGGGGAAAAAACCTTGATATGACCCGGATAACCACACCCAAAGCAACCCCTCTCAGCAAATGACGGTGGGGGCTAAAGGAAACCCCTAGAACCAGAATAACAACTAGAAGAACCATGCGCTGGGGAACCCTAAACTGATTGTAGCCAAGATGAACTCTCAGCTGGAAGAGCACTAAATGAGGAACAGACCGAATAAGAGTTGCGGGACCATGCCCCGATGATGCACCATTGTAGGCTGGGCGGACTGGCTGAGGAAGCCTAAACGAATGACCTCTGCTGTGTAGAGACTGACCTCCTGAATGAGCACCACCAAACTAGATCCTCGAGGCCTCTTGGCCTCCCTCTCGACTCGCTCCTGGCAGCAAACTGACTCAATCTCTCTGGAAATGTCAACCACCTCCTCAAAAGTAGCTCTAGATACCCGCTCCCTGGTAAGAAAAATTTGAAGCTAATAAGTGAGGCCATCAACCAATCTCATAATTCTTTCCCTATCCGTGGGAACTAAAATGACGGGCCAACTTGTAGAACCTCATCTCATACTGCGTCACGGTCATGTCCCCCTGATGCAATTACTGTAATTCCCTGTGCAGCTCCTCTCTGCGGGACTGCAGTACATATTTCTCCAGGAAAATAATAGAGAACTAATTCCAGGTAAGGGGCGCTGCATCAACAGTTCTACGCCTCTCAAAGATGCCGAAACCATCCAAACCACGTCTGATTGACATGAAAATTTGTACACACATAAAAAACGACACTACAAACCTGTTTCAACTTCCGGAATTCCATTCCAACCCCGATATTCTATTTTTCACTGCCGACCGGAAATTGCCAAAAACTCAATTTCGCCATTTCAAGCCTAATTCTACTCCGGACCTCAAAACAACATCCCAAACACACTCCTAAGTCCAAAATCACCTAAAGAAGATATCCAAGCTATAAAATCCACATTCTGAGGTCGACCACCAATAAGTCAACTCCCGGTTGACTTTTCCAATTATTAAGCCATTTTAAGAGACTAAGTGTCTCATTTCACACCACGATCACTCCGAACCCGAACCAACTGACTCAGAACAACATAAATAGGCTGAAGCTAATCCCACGGAATGAGCGGCCGAGTCGTTACAAAGATAAACATAGTAAAACCCAATATAGTAAATTCAGCCTCGCAGTAATGTCATTGTAATACTTGAGAAATATTCAAATATGATTTAGGGTAGTTAAATTTACCATATGAGTGTTACAGATAAAATACAGTGCCATTGTGAAAAAAAATCAAAATATAAGCTTAAAAGCAACCCTACAAGTGCAAGGGCGTGGAGGTAAGTAACTTCCGATAATATACGATGTAATTGTTTAACCAAAGAATTTGATTCTCTGCCAAAGCTATTTTAAGAAGAACACTTGTTTCTAATAACCATAATAATGTGGATATAATAGTAAGTAAATTCGTAGATAGAAAGCAATAAAGATGCGTAAAAAGTAAGTATATTCCAATAGTGGTACGAACGTGTCCTTACAAGTTATATTTATTCCCTTTTATAGGGAATTTCTTAATAAAACGTCTACTCTTGTCATTGATTGAGCATTAATGACTAATAATGGCACTAAGGTAACGTCACAATGATTAACCATAACTGTTGCGTGAAGATTATGTAACACTTTGGCTCATTTTGAAGATCCCCGAATCTACCCTTTATTCTGTCTTGATTCATTCTGACAGTGTCTCTTAATCTTCTCAATTAGGTTGAGATTCTCGTATCTGATTACCCCGTGGGTATGCTGTTCCATTCCTTTTTATCTCGAACCTCTTCATAAAGTCTTGTCCAGTTGTCATGTTGTCATTGGTTCACATAGATTGCTGAGTTATCATAAGTATTACACGTGTGAAGCTCATTTTTACCAGTAAAGATAGTACCCCCACTTACTATTTATTTATCGATTAATATTTGGTAAGTGAATACTCATTTATGGCGGGAATATTTTGCCGCCGCTTCACTCGTACCATTGCATCTGTCTCTGAATGTATGTGTCGCTTGTCAATTCCAATTAATGCTCGTGCCACGTGGTATTCCCGGATTGGTTATGCAATTATTCAGCGTCTTTTAGGGTTTTTTGCGCTTGCATCAATCACGAAGTTACAACTTCAATTATGACTTTCACATCACTATTGTTTCCATTTTTTGACGGTCGCCTTCGAGTATAAATACCCTCTTTCCTTTCTTTATTTTCACGAAAAACTTCTAACTTTCTTTCTTATTTTTTAAATTCTTCATCTTCGTAAATATGTCTTCTTAAAAACAACAATCTAAAAGGGTCATCATTGTAGATAAATTGACTCCTTCTTCTGCTCCAACACGGTAGGAAGGGCGATAGGCTTAGGAGCTTAAGTTCTACTCCTTCCAGGGGTTCTTCTTCTCATTCTTCTCCCCCCATCTTCTAGGTCTAATATTCCTTCATCTTTGTGAAGACCCGTAAAATTTCATGTCTAAAAAAATGATGCCCGGGTAGGTTCCCATTTTGTTATAACTGTAGAAATTCTTAAAAACAGACCTTTTTAAAGTAAAAAGTACCCCGGGACTTAAAAGATAAAAGTTTCAAGGATTGCGCAGGTCTGCGGTCCACTATGCGATCGCAGATCAGGTATGCGGACCGCATAGTGGTCGTATACCTGGACAATCTGCTGTCCAATTTGAGGACATCTATGTGGCCCAAGATGCGATCGCACCTCTATTTTTACGAAGGAGGTTATGCGATCGCATAACAGGTATGCGGATCGCATAATGGTCGCATACCTGGGCAACCCAGTTTTTCCTTTTGGCCCAGCTGAGGGCCATCAATGCGACAGGAATGCAGACCGCATAGCTGGAATGCGATCGCATTCCTGACCACATTTCCTACTTCGGGGCTTCTAATTTTTGATTTTAAAACCCAACCCCTAGATTAATAAAACACCCCTCCCCGTCATTTTTAACACATATCTGACTAAAATAAAGAGAAGGGAGAGTGGGTTTAGAGAGAGAAAGTCTTATTTTTCATCAAATTGGTCCATCATCTCTACTTAGGCCCGAAAATTATCGAGTAATCTTCATCTTCTTCACTATAAGAGGTAAGTATTCACCCTATTTTCCCAAACTCTCAGATTTTTGTTAAGAATAAAACAAACATAGGTTGGTTCTTGAGAATGGAAGTTGAGACCTTGCATGCATGTGAATGATCTTCCATAACCTAGTAAAGGGAAGTAAGTTAGAGTAATCTTTCACTAAAAAGGGTTTAGTTAATCTAAGAGATCACATAGTGTTTGATAAAATGTCCAAATGAATTCAAGATTCCTAATTCTAAGGTAAATGTGTCGCATTGTGAACTAGATTGACGGTGCTAGATGGTTCTGTGAATTGTGATAGAAATTAAAGGGAATTTCGACTCGAGGTATGTATGGCTAACTTTAATCTTTGTAGAGTTTCCTTGTTGGTGTCTAAGTATTCGGTATGAATTCCTGGCTTATGCATATGTGAATTGGTTGTTCTAATGTGTAGAGACGTAAGATTCTATTCTCTAACTGTCTTAATTGATTGTATGCCACCATGCTATATGAGATTGCGAAAGGTGATTTCATTAGTGATTACTCTATCATGTGCAAGGTTCGTTAAATGCTTGAATATGTTGGTATGAAATAATGATAACAAACCCAAATGTGTGAATGTATCTAAGTGCTAAGGGTTGTGTAGCAACTGATGAAAAGGAGTTGTGGATTGATTTAATTGAACTAAATGACTATGTAAATATCGTATATGACTCATTGTTTGGCAAGGATTATTGTGGCTTTTATTTCATACGGATTGTTGGTTGTAATGAATTTATATTCTTATTGATGAAAATCCTTGTGATTGAATTGTGGGCTATCATTATTGCTATGAAATGTGATTGTACGGTGGGATCGGGTTGCGTGCCGCAACAAGAGGAATAAGGGTGATATGTGAGAAGTAATAAGGGTGGAATGTGATTGTCCGGTGGGATCGGGTTGCGCGCCACAACATAATGTAATAAGGATGAAATGTGATTGTCCGGTGGGATAGGGTTGCGAGCCGTAACAGGAACAAATAAGGGTGGAATATGATTGTGTTGAAATAAGAATCTGTGAAAATCTAATTTGTGATTCTCTGTATCTCTGTGCATAACTGTTTGGTTTCGTTGACTGCCTTCTATCTGTGCACTGTTTGATTCTACTAAGAGTGAAGTTTGTTTATACATGCTAGTACTATTCAATGGTACTAACGTCCCTTTTGTCGGGAGCATTACATCTTTTATATGGATGTAGGTGGTTCTATAGTAGGTAGCTCCGTCCGCCGTTAGTGGTGCCTCCTCTTCATATCTTCAGTAGTTCTGGTGAGCCCCATTTCCTCTCCGGGCCGTGTGTGGACTATATCACACTCTTTTGCTTATGTTGTAAAAGGTATATCCAGGGCCTTGCCGGAAGGTTTATATAAATCTCCTAGTACTCTTAGAGGCTCTGTTGACACCTTTTGGGTTCTATACTTGTGTTTTGGGCAGTAGCTATGTTCGGTCAAAATCGTGGTCCGTATTGGAAAAGTTGTATGTATTATATATATGTTTTGGATTATCAAATGTTGAAAGTTAATTAGGGTTGGGTCTAGTAGAGCCCTTCTTATCGGTGTGTTGTCGACCACATCTATAATTAGGGGGTTGCATGGATATTTAGGAAAGTACCCACTTATTGCTATTCTATATCGTGCGATGTGGTGAAAGGTGAGGTTGTCTAACTCTAACTCAGGCGATGTTCCAATTTTAAGTAGATGGCACAAAAAAAGAGAGCCCGACTCGGCCTAGAGGGCAATGCCACCCTAGGTGTGGTCGTAAATTCTCAATCAAATGGTGCGGGTGAGGTCAATACCCCGACCATGAATTAGCCTGAATCTTCCGTTCCTGGGCAGACTATTCCAGTTCCTGCTCCAGCAAAGGGTGCTACGATCCCTCCCACTGATATTCCTGATCCTCCTCCAGCCCCAGCTTCAGGTCCCGATATTTCTGATGGGGACATCAGGGGAGCTATTCAGATGTTGACGCAGTTGGTGGCCTCTCAGGCCCAGAGATCAAATATTGCCCCTGCACCCCCGAGTCAGCAAGGGGATTCTTCAGGTTCCAGGGTCAACCAGTTTCTGCGGTTACCCCCTCTAGAGTTCACAGGCACCGACCCAGAGGTCGATCCTCAGACTTTTATAGATGAAATGTATAAGACTCTCCGGGTTATGAGGGCTACTGAGACAAAGGGAGTTCAATTAGTTTCCTAGAGTCTAAAGGGAGCGGCATATTCCTGGTTCGAGATGTGTGAGAGTTCCCGTGGAAAGGGGAGCCCTCCGCCGAGGTGGGATAGTTTGTAGATGCTTTTATGGATAATTTTTTGCCCACCGAGACTAGGTCAACCCGTGTTGCAGAGTTTGAAGTCATTAAGCATAGCAACATGAGTGTGTGGGAGTATCATATGGATTTCGTGCATTTGTCCATGTATGCTATCCACATGATGTCGACTATGTAGGCCAGAGTTCGTCGGTTTGTTCAAGGCCTTGGTAACTTGGTTATCAATGAGGCTGCTACAACTGTTTTGCACTCTGATATGAACTATGGGAAGATTGTGGGATTTGCCCATGCTACGGAGGCTCGAAAATTGAATATAAGAATAGAGAGAGAGAGAGTAGTAGTAGGGCCCGGTCAGCGAGCAATCCTAGAAGTTCAGTTGGAGGCGTGATGCGGGCAATCCTAAAATATCAGCCCGTGGGAGGGGATCATCAGGGCCATCTCGGTCCTATGTTCAGTCCTCAGCCTGTGCTCCGTCATCGGGGCACAGTTATCAGCAAGGAGGTCGCTTTGGACCAGGTGCACATACAGGAGGTTCTATCAGTCGGGTCGTTCAGGTGGGAGGTTCCAATAGCAGCGGAGGGCCCCTTGCCCTAAGTGTGGGAGGTTTCATTCTGAGCCTTGTTACTTGGATATCCCGGTATGCTATAGATGCGGAGTGAGGGGGCCATGTTCACCGAGACTATCGTGCACCCAGTTAGGGCACAGGTAGGGTACTACTCAGCCATCCAATTTGTCAGCTGCTACGTCTTCAGCACACCCTCCAGCAGTAGCAGGGCGCGGTGCAACTAGGGGTAGAGCACGGGGTCAAGGGGGACCCAGTCGGTTCTATGCTTTGAGTGGTTGCCAGAGTCCTGAGGCTTCTCCAGATGTTGTCACAGGTATTCTGACTTTTCAAACACATGATGTTTATGCTCTTATTGATCTCGGATCTTCATTGTCATAAGCTACTACATTTATTGCTTCGAGTTTTGGGATAGAACCTGAACAACTTCATGAGCCATTCTCAGTGTCGACTTTGGTTGATGATTCTATTACGGCCGCGCGAGTCTATAGGAATTGTGTTGTCACAGTGTGTGGTCGGGATACCACGACCGATCTTATTGAGTTAGAAATGATATATTTTGATGTAATTATGGGGATAGATTGGCTCTACTCGTGCTTTGCTAAACTCGACTGCCGAACCAAAATTATGAGGCTCGAGTTTCCTAATGAACCAGTTATTGAATGGAAAGGGAATGATGTTGTGCCGAAGGGTAGGTTTATTTCTTGTCTTAAGGCCTCCAAGATGATGAGGAAGGGGTGCATCTATCATTAGGTCTGGGTTGTGGATACCTCTTCAGAGGTCCTTACTCCCGAGTCCATGCCGGTTGTGAATGAATTTCTTGAGGTATTTCTGGATGAGCTTCCTGGAATTCCACCAGATAGAGAGGTCAATTTCATGATTGATGTATTGCCAGATACGCAGCCAATATCTATTCCACCTTACAGGATGGTGCCAGCAGAATTGAGAGAGTTAAAAGAACAATTGAAAGATCTGTTAGAAAAGGGTTTCATTCGGCCAAGCATGTCGCCTTGGGGCGCACTAGTTCTTTTTGTCAGAAAGAAGGATGGATCGCTTCGGATGTGTATTGATTATTGGCAACTCAACAAGGTCACCATGAAAAACAAATATCCATTGCCTTGGATAGATGATTTATTAGACCAATTGCAAGGTGATAGGTTCTTCTCAAAGATTGATTTACGGTCCAGGTATCACCAGTTGAAGATCAGGGAGCAGGGTTTTCCTAAGACCGCCTTCAGGACTCGTTATTGTCACTTTGAATTTTTGGTAATGTCTTTTGGGCTAACTAACGCCCAACCGCTTTTTTGGATCTTATGAATCGAGTTTTCAAGTCGTTTCTTGACTCTTTTGTGATAATATTCATTGATGATATCCTTGTTTATTCACGAAGTCGGGAAGATCATGATAATCACCTCAGGGAAGTTTTGCAGACTCTTCATCAGTACCAGTTGTATGCAAAGTTTTCAAAATGTGAGTTTTGGCTAGAATCAGTCACCTTTTTGGGCCATGTTGTTTCTAGGGAAGGGATTCAAGTTGATCCCCAAAAGATTGCAGCGGTGAAGGATTGTCCTAGACCAACGACCCCGACAGAGATTCGCAGTTTCTTGTGTCTAGCTGGGTATTATCAGAGGTTCGTGGAGGGATTCTCAAATCTCGCCTCCCCATTGACCAAGCTGACGCATAAAGCAGTTAAGTTTCAGTGGTCCGATGCTTGTGAAAAGAGTTTTCAGGGATTGAAATCGAGATTGAATTCGGCACCAGTGTTGACCTTGCCGGAAGGTTCAGAAGGGTTTGTGGTGTATTGTTATGCTTCAAGAGTTGGTTTGGGGTGTGTGTTGATGTAATGTGGTAAAGTTATAGCGTATGCTTCAAGGCAGCTCAAGAATCACGAGAAGAATTATCTGACGCATGATTTGGAGCTCGCGGTGGTTGTGTTTGCATTGAAAATTTGACGGCATTATCTTTATGGGGCCCATGTGGACGTGTTCACAGACCACAAGAGTCTTCAGTATTTATTCAAACAGAAGGAGTATAACTTAAGGCAGCAGAGGTGGTTAGAATTGCTCAGGGATTATGATATGAATATTTTGTACCATCCAGGAAAGGCGGATGTGGTAACCGACGCTCTTAGTCAGAAATCCATGGGTATCTTGGTCCATTTGGAAGCCGGTCAGAGGCCTTTGGCTCGGGAGGTTTGTTAGTTGGCCAGTCTAGGGGTCTGTCTTTCAGCCTCAAATGAAGGGAATGTCGTGGTGTGTAATGGAGCGGAGTCTTCGCTTGTAGCAGAAGTCAAGGGAAACTGTTTAGGGATGTGGATTTGACACAGTTAAGGGAAGAAATTTTGAATCACGAGACTTCAACATTTCCACTCAGCAATGATGACTGTGTTTTTCCTTGCCAAGGGAGGCTGTGTGTTCCAGATGTGGATAATATTTGGGAGAGAGTTATGGCAGAGGCTCACCGTTCTTGATATTTTGTACACCCAGGTTCTACGAAAATGTATCGCGATCTCAAGGGGATTTTCTGGTGGAACGGTATGAAGAGGTGTGTAGCGGACCTTGTGGCTAGGTGTCCGAATTGTCAGCAAGTGAAGGCCGAGCATCAGAAGCCTGGTGGGTTGACACAGCTTATGGAAATAACGATGTGGAAATGGGAAATGATCAATATGGACTTTGTGTTAGGGTTACCACGCACTCAGCGCAAGTTCAACTCAATTGGGGTAATAGTGGATGGACTCACGAAGTCATCACATTTCTTGCCAGTCAGGTCCACCGATACTGCATAACACAGTACGCTCAGTTGTATCTCAAAGAAATAGTTAGACTCCATGGCTCTCTAGTATCTATAATCTCGGATCGATGGGCCCTGTTCACAGCTAACTTTTGGAGGAAATATCAGCAAGGTTTGGGTACTCAGGTGAACGGTCAGGTGGAGCGGACTATTCAGACGCTTGAAGATATTTTGCGGGCTTGTGTTGAAGATTTCAAGGGTAGCTGGGATGATCACTTTCCGCTTATAGAGTTTGCTTAAAATAACAGTTTTCATGCTAGTATTCAAATTGTCCCATTTGAGGCATTGTACGCAAAGAGGTGTAGGTCTCCGATTGGATGGTTTGAGGTTGGTGAGGCTGAATTGCTAGGACCAGATCTTGTGCACCAAGCTATGGAAAAAGTTAGAGTCGTTCAGGAGAGGATGAAAACTGCTCAGAGTCGTCAGAAATCCTATGGGACGTTCGTCGTAGAGATTTGGAGTTCCAAGTAGATGATTAGGTACTCTTGAAGGTGTCTCCCATGAAGGGAGTGATGTAGTTTGGGAAGAAAGGGAAATTGAGCCCGAGGTATATCGGGCCATAATGAATCGCTCAAAGGATAGGGAAAGGAGCGTATAAGCAAGAATTGCCCCTGAAATGTCATTAGTGCATCCAGTGTTTCCTGTGTCCATGCTAAAGAAGGTAATTGGAGATCCATCTGCCATCGTGCCAGTTGAGACCATTGAAATTAATGAAGAATTGTCATATAAAGAGGTTCTGGTTGCTATACTTGATAGGCAAGTCCGTAGATTGGGAAACAAAGAGATTTCTTCTGTTAAAGTGTTATGGCGAAGTCAACAAGTCGAGGAAGCCACGTGGGAAGCAGAAAATGAAATGAAAGAGAAATATCCCCATTTGTTTGAATAAGTCTAGTAGTGGTCGTGAGAACTTCCATCTCTAAGCAATTACACCTTTGTGTCAATTTTGTGCAAGAACACTCCACTCCCCTAATTATCCTACTATTGTGACTTCTCAAATTTGTACTACATTTGTAGGTGTTATGAATAGTTGGATCATGTGCAAATCCTTGAAATAGCTGAATTATGTGCAACACATGTGATAGATGAATGATATGCAAGTTTCTGGCATTAACTGAATTATGTATAGCATGTTGAAGTAATCGAATTATATACAATATTATGAGGTAACAAAATTATGTGCAAGTTGTTAGGACAATTGGAAATGCGTGGAATTATGTGTTTCGGGGGCTTTCTGACAGGTGGATAGGCCTATATACAAAGGAAACTCTAGCAAAATTTTCAGAAAATATCGGAGTTAGTGAAAATTGGGGGTTAGCATATTGTGTTTTCAAAATGATTCCCTGATCCTCATTCGAGGACAAATGATTTTAAGTGGGGGAGGATGTGAAGACCCGAAAAATTTCATGTAAAAAAATAAAATGATGTCCGGGTAGGTTCCCATGTTGTTATAACTATAGAAATTCTTAAAAACGGACCTTTTTGAAGTAAAAAGTACCTCGGGACTTGAAAGATAAAATTCTCCTGGATTGTGCAGGTCTGCGGTCCACTATGCGATCGCAGATCAGGTACACGGACCGCATAGTGGTCACATACCTGGACAGCCTTCTGTCCAATTTGAAGACAGCTATGCGGCCCAAGATGCGATCACATTTTGGGAATGCGGACCGCATAGCTATCGCATCCTTGAACCTCCATTTTTGCAGAGGAGATTATACGACGCACTATGCGATCGCATAACAGGTATGCGGAACACATAATGGTCGCATACCTGGGTATACTATTTTTCCTTTTGGCCCAGCTGAGGGCCATCTATGCGGCAGGAATGCGGACCACATAGTTCCTGACCGCATTTCCTGCTTCGGAACTTCTAATTTCTGATTTTAAAACCCGACCCCTAGTTAAATAAAACATCCCTCCCCTTCATTTTAACACCTATCTGACTAAAATAGAGAGAATGGAGAGTGGGTTTAGTGAGAGAAAGTCTTCTTCTTCATCAAATTGGTCTATCATCTCTACTCAGGCCCAGAAATTATAGCGATATCTTCATATTCTTCACTATAAGAGGTAAGTCTTCACCCTATTTCCCCAAACTCTCAGATGTTTGTTAAGAATAAAACACACATAGGTTGGTTCTTGAGAATGAAAGTTGACACCTTGCATGCATGTGAATGATCTTCCATAACCTAGTAAAGGGAAGCAAGTTAGAGTAATCTTTCACTAAAAAGGGTTTAGTTAATCTAAGGGATCACATAGTGTTTGATAAAATGTCCAAATGAATTCAAGATTCCTAATTATGAGGTAAAAGTGTTGCATTGTGAACTAGATTGACGGTGCTAGACGGTTTGGCGAAGTGTGATAGAAATTAAAGCGAATTTCGACTCGAGGTATGTATGGCTAACTTTAATCTTTGTAGAGTTGCCTTTTTGGTGTCCGAGTATTCGGTATGAATTCCTGGCTTATTCATATCTGAATTGGTTGTTCTAATTTGTAGAGACGTAAGATTCTATTCTCTAATTGTATTAGTTGATTGCTATGCCACCATGTTATATGAGATTGTGAAAGGTGATTTCATTGTGATTACTCTATCATGTGCAAGGTTCGTTAAATTCTTGAATATATTGGTATGAAAGAATGATAACAAACCCAAATGTGTGAATGTATCTAAGTACTAAGGGCTGTGTAGCAAGTGATGAAAAGGAGTTTTGGATTGATTTAATTGAACTAAATGACTATGGCAAATATCGTATATGACTCATTGTTTGGCAAGGATTATTGTGGCTTTGATTTCATACGGATTGTTGGTTGTAATGAATTTATATTCTTGTTGATGAAAATCCTTGTGATTGAATTATGGGTTGTTATTATTTCTATGAAATGTGATTGTACGGTGGGATCGGGTTGAACGCCGCAACAGGAGGAATAAGGGTGATATGTGAGAAGTAATAAGGGTGGAATGTGATTATCCGGTGGGATCGGGTTGCGCGCCGCATCATAATGTAATAAGGCTGAAATGTGGTTGTCCGGTGGGACCGGGGTGCGCGCCGCAACAGGAAGAAATAAGGGTAGATTGTTGAGAAAGAATAAGGGTTGAATATGATTGTGTTGAAATAAGAATCTTTGAAATCTCATTTGTGATTCTCTGTATCTCTGTGCAATAACTGTTTGGTTTCGTTGAGTGCCTTCTATCTGTGCACTGTTTGATTCTACTTAGAGTGAAGTTTGTTTATACATACTAGTACTATTCAATGGTACTAACATCCCTTTTGCCGGGGGTGCTACATCTTTTATATGGATTTACGTGGTTATATAGCAGGTAGCTCCGTCCGCCGTTAGTGGTGCCTCATATTCATCTCTTCAGCAGTTCTGGTGAGGCCCATTTCCTCTTGAGGCCGTGCGTGGACTATATCTTTCTCTTTTGCTTATGTTGTAAAAGGTATAGCCGAGGCCTTGTTGCCGGCAGATTTATGTAAATATCCTAGTACTCTTAGAGTCTCCGTAGACACTGTGTGGGTTGTATACATGTGTTTTGGGCAATAGTTGTGTTCGGTCGAAATCGTGGTCTCTTACAAGATTGGGTATTCTTATGTCTACACTTATCCCTTCATGTAAGGATTCAAGCCTCCCATCGACCTTGTTATCATCGAGTTTTGTCGTTTCTTCAAAGTTTGTTTGGGACAAGTCGGTCCTCTTATTTGGCGAGTAGTCGCGTCCCTTAGGTATTTGGCCAATTTAGTGTCCGTACCTTTTACTTTTCATCATCTTATTCACCTCTATTCTTCGATGTTGTTCCGCCAAGGAGTGTTAACTCTCGTGGCTAGGAGTAAAAGGGTGTTAGTTACTCCGGATGATGACCAAGACAGAGGGTGGTATGTCCGGTATCTTGCTGTCCCTACTGCAGGTTTAGTAGGTGAAGAAAATCTTCCCTTCCTAGAGAAGTGGAACTTTGCACGTGAGTACAGTTTTGCTCACTTTCCTTTCCTTTGCTTTTGATAAACTATCAATACCGTGATTGTTTCTTTTTCTTTTGCAGCAACCATGGGAACCGTTGAGAATGTCTTCACTTTTCGTGATTGGGTAGAAAAACTCTTGTTGATTGCTCATTTAGAAGAACATTCGTGGCAGTACCTCTCTGTGAGGTTTTGTTGGAAGGTTAAGACCCACGATAAGTGAAGTTTTTTGTTTTACTTCTTCTCTTTTTGAGCTTTATATTATCCTGTTCATTTGGTAGGGTTTCCTGCTTGTGGAGTTTCTGCTGGGGCTGTGTCCGCTTCAAGGCTATCCCTGGATAAATCCCAGAAGATCATTGTTGGTTCCTCCTCGTCGAAAAGAAGAGCAAGTGGGTCCAGGACCTTAGAGGAGGAAGAGGAGGGTTCGCTGATCCATAGGTCACGTAGGAGGAGGGTGGTCTCCGACGATGAGTCAGCACCTATTGTTGATCCTCCTGTGCCTGAACCAGAACTTTCTGCTCCCGAAGATGCAACTCCCTCTCATGTTCGTGAGTATGTTGATCACCTGTTCCAACAAGGTTTTGGTATCGTCTCTGATGAAGCCATTCTTGCTGCTTTCTCTCCTCCTGCTCTCATTGTTGTTTCTGCTCGCATGGCTGTTATTTGTCCTCCTGCTCCCATGGTTGTTTCTGCTCCCATGGTTGTTATCTCTCCTCCTTCTCTCATTGTTGTTTCTGCTCCTCAATCCACTCCGTCCGTGGTTCCTTCACCCGCCCCCACTTCCGTGCCTTCTAAGCTTGAAAATCCCTAACTTGGATGAACGAGATTGTGCACTCGTCCTTAAAGGTAAAACTTGCTTTTCCTTCATATGTACTTATATATATTCTTACCGTATCTAATTTGTCTTTTTATGTAGATCAACCTTATAGGCACAGAGTTAATGAAAAGAATCGATCAAACGGAGCAAGTAGCAAATGACTTCCATATTGAGGCTTATAATTGGAAGGAGCAGTACGAGAGTTTACAGCTTGACATGGAGGCAATTGAGGAGGAAAAGTGTACCTTGGAGCAGCAAGTTAGGGTTATTGCAGCAGAACTGGCCATCGAGAAGGCGTCTGCGAACCAAGCAAGTAAGGACAAAAGTGTCTTAGAGTCTTCATTTGCGGAGCAGCTTTCCCGTGCTACAGAGGAGATTAGGATCCTGAAGACATTGTTGGACCAGAAAGAGGTGTACTCTTGCGAACTTGTACAATTGCTCACCCTAACCCAAGAAGACTTTTGTAACTCTTCAGAGAAGGTCTGGTTTCTTGAAAGATCCCTCGCTCATTTACAAACCTCTCTTGATGTTGTTCTGGCTGAAAGAGATGAGTTAATAGCTGAACCTGAACAATGGGAGAAGGAATACGAGGCTCTTGAAGACAAACCAGTCGTCTATGTTAGCTGGGCTTATCTGAATGCCCGTGTTGACACATTGACGCAAATGGGCCAAGAGGGTTTTGACTTGGAAGACGAAATTGCTAAAACCAGAGAGACGATTGAGAAGTCCCAACAAAGTCAGAATTTCTCTTCACCTGAGGCTGAGGTCCGTGTTGCTCATGTCTCCCCATCTCAAGCCGCTCCTCCTACCAACAAAGACAATCCCCCCATCTAGAAAAGATTTTATGGAACTTGGTTCCCTTTTTTTTCATTTGCAACAATTGGTGGTTACCCCCGGTCCCATTGGGGCAAAGTTTGATCCTTTGTAAGTCCCCAACTGACAACTTAGAGGTAATCTATGTATAAACAAAGTCGGCTTAGACTAAGTTAACACTTAGTTTTTTGCCGTAATATATTAATATAAATATTAACATGACTTTTGATTTCTTTGAGTTTTTGTTTCACTCTTTAAGTCTTTGCATGCTTTGTTTTCGAGGTTTTTGGTTTACCTCTTATTTATTGACTTTGCATTAAATAATGCTTAGATTTTTTGTACCTTTTCGTAATAGGCACGATTTATAAAAGATGGCCCTTTTTTTATCGACACTTAATGAAGAAGATGTCTCAACTTCATAATGGTGTAAATATACAAAAGAGAGTTATGAATTTCACATATTTTTCTTCACAATGTTTTGAACAAAGTCTTTGTATTATTTCGAACTATCGTAACATTTCACATGTGTTTGTGTATCGTCCATAACTCTTTTATAACTGCTTTTCTTACAACATATTTTGTATGAACTTGTACTCATAACTATTTTTATTTTGTAACAATTTTTCCGAATTAATACAAGGATATAACTGTTTTTCATTTACAAGAGTATGAATTTTTACCCATAACTGTTTTTGTTTACAACAGTTTTTTGAATAAATATAAGGGTAATGCTTTTTCATCCGTAATTGTTTTCATTCACAATAGTTTTTGAATAAGTACAAGAATAATGATTTTTCATTTGTAACTGGTTTCATTTACAATAGTTTTTGAATAAGTACAAGAATCATGATTTTTCATTTGTAACTGTTTTCATTTACAATAGTTTTTGAATAAGTACAAGGATGTGCATTTTTACCCGTAACTAATAATCTGCCTTTAGCCTGAACGTTCGTTTATATTTACGAATATGTTTTTTGAAACATTCGTTTACATTTACGAATATGTTTTTTGAAGGTTTCTGAATCAGTCTTTGTGTTTTTGTCTTTGGCTCTTTGATTTTGCTCATAATACTTGATTTGTTGGGAAGATGGATCTTCAGGCTTGAGCATTGACTTTTTGATAGTCATCTTTGCTTCTTCTTTGTCTTCCATACTGTATAGTCTCCCAAGTGTTTGAGCTTTGAAGAATGAAATCTCTAGCACTTGACTATTCCTTCCTTTTGGTCCTTTTCCTGAAAAGGAAAAACATACGAGACTCGATGAGATATAGTTTAGCTGATGACTGTTTAACCCTTTAAAACATCCATCAGAAAGTTATAACCCTAGACCGAGAATTCAGTTACTTCCTCGTGTCTATGCAGGTCTAATATCATCATCTGGTGATGGGTTAGTTTTTTGCCTATCATCTAAAATGGTTAGTATAATTTTAACTGTACAAAAGTAAAATCGAACATAATGATACATGACCGTGGGTATTCCTTTTATTCATAAGTAACACTTCTTCAAATTAACGACATTCCAACTGGTTGGTAAGATTTTACCGTCCATAGTTTCCAACTCGTAAGCGCCTTTTACAGCAATGCCACGGACTTTGTAAGGTCCTTCCCAATTTGGATTTAGTTTTCCTGCACTAGCTTCCTTTGTCGATTGGAAGACTTTTTTAAGAATGAAGTCCCCAAATTTGAAATATCTGAGGTGAGCTTTTCTGTTGTAATATCGCTCTATAATTTATTTTTGGGCTACCATACGTATTAATGCAGCTTCTCTCATTTGCTCGAGCAAATCCATATTTGTCCTCAACTCGTCGTCGTTTGTTTCTTCCGTTGTTGTGGTTAACCTCGTGCATGGTTTGCCGATTTCCACCGGTATCAAAGCTTCTGAACCGTAGACAAGTGCAAATGGGGTTTCTCCCGTGGCTGTTTTTGCAGTAGTTGTGTAAGCCCATAATATTGCCGGTAGCTCATCAGGCCACTTTTGTATGGCTTTTTCCAACCGTTTCTTTAAGTTGTTAACAATGACTTTGTTTGTTGACTCGGCTTTCCCATTTGCCACGGGGTGATATGGCGACAAAGTGATTCGTTTAATTTGCCAACTTTTGAAGATTTCTGTGATTTGTGAGCCTATGAACTGCGGGCTATTGTTATATACGATCTCCTTTGGTATTCCAAAACAACATATTATATGTCGTCATATGAAGCTTTTCACTTCTTTTTCTTGCACGTGTTTAAACGCGTCTGCCTCTACCCATTTTGTGAAATAATCTGTTAATACGAATAAGAATCGTACCTTTCCTTTAGCTGGGGGAAAGGGTCCCACAATATCCATGCCTCATTTCATGAATGTCCATGCCGGTGCATATTGTTAGCATATCGCAGACATTTGTCGCATTTAGCTACGAAGTTTTCATCATCTTCCTCCATTTTAAGACAATAGTACCCTGCTCTGGTTAGGATTTTGACTAAGGATCTTGCTCCTGCATGGTTTTCGCAGTGTCCTTCGTGCACTTCCTTCATCACGTACTTAGTTTGATTGGGTCCAACGCACTTTGCTAGGGGACCTCCAAACATTTTACGGTACAAATTTTCACAAATTAGGCAGTACCGTGCAACTTTCCGGCAAAGTGCTTGAGCTGATTTTTTATCTTAAGGCACGATACCGTTCGGCAAAAAGCTTACAATTTCATTTCTCCAATCCCATGTTAAATTGTTAAATGTTACCTCATTTTTGCCTTGGTCGATTGATGAATGAAATAGGTGTATGACAATTGCATTGTCTTTATTTGTTACGTCGGTTACTGCTGTGAGGTTAGCCACAGCATCCGCTTCTATATTTTCCTCCTTGGGTATTTGCATACCTTTCCGTGACTGGAATTTCCTTGCTAGGTCTCGTGCCTTTTCCAGATATTGTTGCATCTGAGCCTCTCTAGCGGTATAAGTCTACACATCTGGTTTACCGCTAGTTGAGAGTCACTTTTGATCACGATCTGCTCAATTGAGAATTCTCGTGCTAGTTCAAGCCCTGCAATGACAGCTTCATACTCTGCTTCATTGTTAGTTATGGGATAACATTTAATGGATTGTCGTATCTTTTTACCCGCAGGTGATATTAAAACAATCCCCAAGATGGCTCCTTTCACATTAGAAGAGCCGTCAGTAAATAGGGTCCATATTCCTGGATTAGCCCCATTGAAGAGTTGTAACTCTTTTTCCACTTTAGGGATTATGCTAGTATTAAAATCACCGACGAAATCAGCAAAAATTTGAGACTTTATTACAGTCCTAGGCTGATATATTATGTCATGTTCGCTTAATTCTATTGCCCATTTAAGTAATCTTCATGATAACTCTTATTTATGCAAAATATTTGTTAGTGGATACGAGGTCACAACAGTGATTGGGTGACATTGAAAGTACGGTCTCAACTTTCTAGCTGCCATGATTAGAGCTAAGGCTAATTTTTCTAGATGACGATATCTGGTTTCGGCATCTAATAAATACTTGCTTACATAATAAACTGGAGATTGTTTACCCTTGTCTTCTCTTACCAGTACTTCCCTTACGACAATTTCTGCAACGTCAAGATAGACATACGACCTTTCCCCCTCTTTCGGTTTAGACATCAACGGGGGTTTTGATAGATAGGCCTTCAGATCTTTGATAGCATGTTGGCATTCTTCAGTCCATTCGAACTGATTTTGCTTTTTTAGAACTTAAAAGAATTTAAAATTCTTCTCCGAAGACTTGGAGATAAATCTTCCTAAGGCTGCAATTCTTCCTGTTAGTCTTTGATCTTCTTTTCTGCTCGTAAGTATATCAGGTATTTAATCAGTAGCTTTAATCTAAACAAGGTTTACTTCTATACCCCTGTTTGATACAAGGAAACCCAAAAACTTACCTAGTTCAACGCCAAAGACGCAGTTTTCAGGATTTAGTTTCATGTTATACCTACGTAGGATTTCGAAGGTGATTGAAAGATGCTGGAAATAATCTTCATCTTGTGTTGATTTCACTAGCATGTCATTAATGTATACTTCCATTGTTTTCCTCAGATGTTACTGGAACATCTTCGTCACCAGCCTTTGATACGTGGCTCCAGCATTTTTCAGGGAAAAAGGCATGAATTTGTAACAATAAGTTCCCATCTTCATCGATCACTTGGTTCTTGAATGGTCCTTGCTTTCTTTTCTTTTTCTAGATAGGTACGAAGGATGGATCTTCATTTAGTTTATGAGTCATCACTTCTGAAGGTATACCTGTCATATCTGAATGGGACCAAGCGAAACAATCTGAGTTAGCTTTTAAATATTCAATTAACTTACCTCTTCTCGCGGGGCTTAGCCTCGTGCTTATATGAACTTTTTGCTCAGGCTCCTGCTCGAACAGTGCGATAGCTTCGAGCTCCTCAGTAGTTGTTTTAATATGCCCGTCTTCTTCTGGCTCCTGAATGACATCGAGTCTGGAATCCATGTCCGTATGTTTTGATGTTGCCTTTGTGGTGATTTGGTTCACCTTCCCATGGCTATCTTCTTTCGTACCTATTTGGGTACCAGTTTCTTCCGTACATGTTTGGGTGATTTCCTCGTCTTTTGAGTCTTCCGCTACCTCTTTTTTGTTAGATTGTACTACAAAATTTATATTCCTTGAGGTCTGCTTATCGCCTTGAATCTGTTGAATTACCCATTTGGAAGGGAATTTTATTAACTGATGTAAAGTAGATGGTATTGCTTCCATGTCATGGATCCATGGTCTCCCCACTATTACGTTGTAAATCATATCGGTATCAATGACTTGAAATTTCGTATTTTTGATTACTCCTTATGCATAGGTACATTGCTCAATTTCTCTTTTTGTTTTGACCGTAGAGTTGTCGAACCCAGATAAGGCTCGTGCTTTTGCGATTACTCGATCCTCCATTAGCATTTCGTCCAACACTCTCAAAAAATGACGTTGACTGCGCTACCTGGTCAATCAACACCCTTTTTACGTTAGTATCATGTATAAGTAGGGATATTACTAGTGCGTCGTTATGAGGAAATAGCAATTCGTTGACATATGTGTCGTCGAATGATATATTGTCTGCTTCCATGGATTCACGAATCTGCTTCCCGTGTGTAATTGTGAATTTTGTTGTTCTTTTGCAGACTACTCTGTTTACCTCCTCTCCCCAGTGTATCACGTTCATTGTTCTCTTTGGAGAGGGTAGTTTTGGGGGATCCATATGTCACAACCACAAATCCTAACTCAGGTCGTGATGGCGCCCAACAATGGGGTCAGGCAAGCCAACATTTAAACTACTACGGTTCCTTCTCATTTTCCTTAAACATATGAATATATATACTAAGTTACAAAGCTTAAATTATTAACCGATTAGGGTAATCAACCAGTTTTAAACAAAAGCATTCATAATGAGGTGTGAGTCCAAAATATGCATATATGTACGGACATAATCTACACAAATACTAAGTGTGTGCCAGGAACTAGTGTCACGACTATCACGGGCATACTAACTGGATATACAAAATATAGAATATACAATCCCACTGTCTGAAATAAATAAACGGAACATAAGCAAAAGAAATTCCATGATACGGCCTGAGGATCACTAGGAGAAGCAGCTCACCGTGAAGTCAAGTCCGCTACAGTCAATATCTAGCTCTGGTCTAACAACCAGATGCACCAGCCTCAGAACCTGTACAGTTAAGTACAGAAGTGCAGCATGAGTACATAAATAAATATGTACCCAGTGAGTATCCTGTCTAATCGCGAAGAAGTAGTGACGAGAGGTCGAGTTGACACTCACTAAGGTCCAACAGTATAATATATAACAGGATATAACGAAATACAGTAGGCATGTAAGACAGTGAGTAGAAAATGCGTATCAAGCACAAAAACCCAGGTAACTACTAAAAATAAATAACAATATCCACTTTCCTTTCCCCCAAATATCTGTCAAGCCAATATCCATGAAATAATACCAAATAGTCATGCGCACACATGAATAAGACAACCTGCCGGAGTCGTAAGGGAGACATCTAAGTACTATTTGGTGGTAAAGCTTCTCCCGCTCGTGAATCATACATGCAACTCGGGTGCTAGTATATTTATACAGAATTATCATAAAGCTTCCCCCGCTCGCGAATCATATATGCGACTCGCGTGCTGACACATTATACCAAATTATCATAAAGCTTCCCCCGCTCGCGAATTATACCCGCGCCTCGGGTGCTGACACACACACACACACACACACACACACACACACACATATATATATATATATATATAT
>ML471747.1:58910-77391 GCA_005239535.1 Nicotiana rustica
ACATATATATATATATATACATACCGAATTTATCAATAAGCTCAGTAGAGACTACATTTGTGACAGGGATTAACTAATTGGGAATTCGGATGCAACCTTCCGCCATTTTCATGCTAGTTCAAGAGTAATAAGCAACTCAAAGTACGCCTAAAGATACATATAAGGCACATTAAACCATGCGTGTGAGACCTAAAGCTACCCGACATGACATAATAGTCGCTACGTGTGGACTCTCGTCACATTGTATGCACATAGCCCCCAAACAATTAAACACAGCATATAGAACACCTATAGGGACAATTCCCTCTTACGAGGTTAGAAAGGAGACTCACCTCGTGTCGAATCTACCTCTCAGACCAAGGATGCGCCCAAAACTCCAATCTCTACACCCGAGGACTCGCAACTAGCCAAATATTGTACAAGTCCATCATTTCATGTTCAAAGTAGGGAAAGTATCCTATTTATTCAATAATTTCAACATTCTTGAAGAATTCCCAAAATTCAACCCCGGGCCCGCATGCTCGAATTCTTAAAATTCTCGAAGGAGTCACTCACCCATAGAGTAAGGATCATTAACATACGACTTCTACTTGAATTCATAGCAATAAATGAGTAATTCATCAAATTCCTCAAGAACCCTAAGTTACTACCCAAATCTTTGTTTACCACTAATTTAATAGTAAATTTAACTAGTAATTCATGAATTAAAACTAACTTTAGGGTTGAATTAACTTACCTTACACTGGTTGGTCATGGAGTCCTTATTAAAAGCCCTCAAGGTCTTACAATGGAGAAAAAATGAGAAAGAAAGTGAAGACTCACGTACTTAGTGAACACACTGCCTGGCCTACAGTGATTCCGCACATGCGGCTCGAGCAACGCACCTGCGAGAAAAAGCTCGCACCTGCGGAGCTGGACGAGTGGGGCCGGGGTCACACCTGCGGAAGGGAGACCGCACCTGTAGCTCCACTCCTACGGACCTTTATCTGCACCTGCGAGAAAGGAGGGCCTCACTTGGCTGTGACTGGGCAGCCGCACCTGCGGTAACACCAGATCTGGTGCACCAGCAGTTGCATCAGCTGGTGTTTAGCCCCGTGTGGTGCCTGAGAGGCACCTGGGCCCACCCGAACCCTCGTCCAAATATACCAACAAGTCCCAAATAATAATACGGCCTCTCTCGAGCTTTCGGAACACTCAAAACAACGCTAAAACTCAAAATCACACCCCAAAACCCCTAGAATCATTACTTAGGAACTTGAAATTCTTGATTTCTATAACAATGCGCCGGACCGACCTATACTACTCGGAATGACACCAAATTTTGCAGGCAAGTCATAAATGACAAAACAGAATTATTCCTGGTCTCAAAATTCCATTCGGACCTCGATAACATAAAATAACATTCCAAACCAAATTTTAAACTTAAGGAAATTCATATTTCTATATTGGGCGCCGAAATGCTCCCGGGTAATCGAAAAACCGTTATGAACATACGAACATGTCTGAAATCATCATACGAGGCTAATGGAACTGTCTGAACTCAAGCGGACTTGGATTGCCTTTCTTACCCAACGTATTACCCCGTGTTCATAACGTACATTATTCCATATGAGTAAGCCAATTTAGATTCAATGTACACTTTACAACATAATTCCATTTTCCTCTTTTAGTTTTCAACAATAGATAATCCGGAATATACAAGTTACATACAACATTTATGATTTGCGATCCACAATTACGAGTGAGTACAACTACCGCCAAAAATATACATATACAAATATATATACAACCCACATAGTGTCTACGGAGCCTCTAAGAATTATTAGGAGTTTTACATAACTTGCCGGAAACAAGGCCCCGGCTATACCTTTACAACATAAGAAAAGAGGATAGTATAATCCACACGCGGCCCCGAGAGGAAGAGCGCCTCACCAAAGCTGCTGAAGAGACGAAGAGGAGGCACCACTAACGGCGGGCTGAGCTACCTGCTATGGAACCACCTACATCCATATGAAAGATGTAGCGCCCCTGGCAAAAGGGACGTTAGTACCGTTGAATAGTACTAGTATGTATGAACAAACTTTACCCTAAGTACAATTAAGCAATACACAGATAAGAGACAGTTAATGGAACCAACAAGTATTGCACAGGAACAGAAACAACAAAAATCAAGAGTTTCACAGATTCTCCTTTCAACACCACTATATTCAATAGTTTCATAGATTCTCATTTCAACACCATCATATTCAAGAGTTTCACAGATTCCCATTTCAGCATAACCACATTCCATAGTTTCACATATTCTCATTTTAACACCATCATATTCAAGAGTTTCACAGATTCTCATTTCAGCATAACCACAATCCATCGTTTCACAGATTCTCAATTCAACACCATCATATTCAAGAGTTTCATAGATTCTCATTTCAGCATAACCACATTCCATAGTTTCACAAATTCTCATTCCAACATCATCATATTCAAGAGTTTCACAGATTCTCATTTCAGCATAACCACATTCCATAACAACAATGACCAACAATTAAATCACAAGGATTTTCATTACAAGGAACACAAGTTCATATCAATAATTCTTTATGTGGACTCAAGGCACAATGACTCTCACCAAGCAATAATTCATGTACACGGTGTTTCCATAATCGTTCAACTCAATTACATCATTTCATAATACCCGTTTTTATTACTTACTACGCACAGTTTCTTTAGCCATTATATACATTCCCACACTTGGGAACATTAACATTCTTTCATTCATTACAAGCTTTGCACACAACATGATAGGCACAACAAACCACTTTTCACAACCTCAACTATCATAGTAATCAACAAGAAATTCAGGGAGTGAAGTAGTACGCCTCAACACAATTGGAGAGTCAATTCACATATTCTCAAACAAAGTACACATACCGTATGCTCGGACACAAACAAGAGGATTCTATAAAGGTTAAAGTTAGCCATATATACCAGGAGTCGAAGTTTCCTTCTAATTCCTATTCCCTAAATCACCGTACCGTCAAGCAACGACAATCTAATTCATAATGTAACACATTCATCTTAGCATTGGGAATCATGAACACAATTCGAACTCGCTTAGGCATTTTACCGAATGCTATGTGACCCCTCAGATTACCAACCCCCTCTTTGTGAATATTTACTCTAACCCACTTCCCTTTACAAGATTGTGACAATAAATGAACATGCATGCAAGGTTCTTCACTTTTATCTTCAATAACCAATTTAGGGGAATTCTACTATTAACCAAAAATATAGAAATTTAATGGAACTAGGGTGGGGACTTATCTGTTAGAATGAAGAAGAAGGTTACTTGAAATTCCCAGGCCTGATTGATTTTGGAAAAATCAATTTGATGAAGAAGGAGCTTCCTCTCTCAAGAACTCTCTCTCCCCTCTCTCTATTTTGTTCAGAAATTCCTTAAAAAGGAAGGGGAGGGGTGTTTTATTAAACAGGGGGTCGGGGTTTAAATTTAGGAAATAGGAGCCCCGACACAGAAATGTGGTCAGGAATGCAATTGCATTCCTGCTATGCGGTTCGCATTCCTTTCCCATAGTTGGCCCTCAAATGGGCCAAAATTGGAAACCAATTTACCCAAGTATGCGACAACTATGCGGTCCGCATATCTGTTATGCGACCGCATAGTGCGTCGCATAACCTCCCTCACAAAAACAATGGGGCAAGAATGCGACAACTATGCGGTCTGCATACCTAAAATGCGATCGCATTTTGGGCCGTGTTGTTGCCCTCAATTTGGACAGTAGCTTGTCCAGGTATGCCACCATTATGCGGTCCGCATACACGTTATGCGATCTCATAGTGCGTCGCATAACAGCACAATGTTGGAAATTTTTTTTTTTTCAAGTTTCGGGGTACTTTTTAATCCTAAGGTCTGAACATAGGGACCCATTCAGGCATTATTTTAGACATGAAATTTTACAGGTCTTTACATCCTCCCCCACTTAAAATCATTCGGCCTCAAATGAGGATCGGAAAGTCATTTGGTTTTGATAACACAATGTTACCCAAACAATTTTAGCTTACTTCAAAGAGCTGCACATTACCCAAACAATCACAATGTTACACAAGTATGGCACAACTTTGAGAGGTTACAATAGTATGGAAATTAGGAGAACGAAGTGTTCTTGCACAAAATTAAACACAAAGGTGTATTCACTTAGAGATGGCAGTTCTCACGATCACTACTAGACTTGTTAAAAAAAATGGGGATATTTTTCTTTCATTTCATTTTCCGCTTCCCATGTGGCTTCCTCGACTCGTTGACTCCGCCACAACACTTTAACTGAAACAATTTCTTTGTTCCTCAACCTACGGACTTTCCTATCAATAATAGAAATCGCAACCTCTTCGTACGATAATTCTTCATTAACCTCAATAGTCTCAACTGGCACGATGGCGGATGGATCTCCAACCACTTTCTTCAGCATATACACATGGAATACCGGGTGCACTAATGACATTTCAGGGGGCAATTTTAGCCTATACGTGACTTGCACTATCCTTTGAGCGATCCGATACGGCTCGACATACCTAGGGATAAATTTCCCTCTCTTCCCAAATCGCATCACCCCTTTCATGGGAGATACCTTCAAGAATACCCAATCATCTACTTGAAACTCTAAATCCCTACGACGAACATCCGCATAGGATTTCTAACGACTCTAAGATGTTTTCATCCTCTCCTGAATGACTCTAACTTTTTCCATAGCTTGGTGCACAAGATCCGGTCTTAACAATTCTGCCTAACCAACCTCAAACCATCCGATCGAAGACCTACATCTCCTCCCGTACAATGCCTCAAATGGGGCCATCTGAATACTAGCTTGGAAGCTATTATTGTAAGCAAACTCTATAAGCGGCAAGTGATCATCCCAGATACCCTTGAAATCCAAAACACAAGCCCGTAACATATCCTCAAGTGTCTGAATAGTCCGCTCTTCTTGACCATCAGTGTGCGGGTGGAAAGCCGTGCTGAGATTTACCTGAGTACCCAAATCTTGCTGAAATTTCCTCCAGAAGTTAGCTGTGAACTGGGACCCTCGATCCGAGATAATAGAAACTGGAGTGCTATGGAGTCTGACCATTTCCTTGATATACAACTGAGCATACTGTTCTGCAGTATCGGTGGACTTGACTGGTAAGAAGTGAGCTGATTTCGTGAGTCGATCCACTATTACCCAAATTATGTCGAACTTGCGCCAAGTGCGAGGTAACCCTACAACAAAGTCCAAGTTGATCATTTCCCATTTCCACATCGCTATTTCCATGAGCTGCGTCAACCCACCGGACCTCTGATGCTCGGCCTTTACCTGCTAACATTTCGAACATCTAGCCACAAAGTCCGCCACACCCCTCTTCATACTACCCCACCAATAAATTTCCTTGAGACCGTGATACATTTTCGTAGAACCCAGGTGAACAGAATACCTGGAATTATGAGCCTCTGCCATTACCCTCTCCCGGAGATCAACCACATCTGGAACACATAGTCTCCCCTTACACCGCAAGGCAGCGTCATCATTGCCGAGTGAAAAAGTTGAGATCTTGTGATTTAAAATCGCTTCCCTTAATTGTATCAATGTTGGATCTCTGAATTGCTTTTCCTTGACTTCCGCTACAAGCGAGGACTCCGTTCCATTACGCACCACGATGTTCCCCTCACCTGAGGTCAAAAGACAGACCCCAAGACTGGCCAACTGATAAACCTCCCGAGCCAAAGGCTTCTTGCTGGCCTCGAAATGTGCCAAGCTACCCATGGATTTTCAACTAAGAGCGTCGGCTACCACATTCGCCTTTCCTGGATGGTACAAAATATTCATATCATAATCCTTTAGCAATTCTAACCACCTCCGCTGCCTTAAGTTCAACTTCTTCTGCTTGAATAAATACTGAAGACTCTTGTGGTCTGTGAACACGTCCACATGGACCCCAAAAAGATAATTCCACCAAATGTTCAATGCAAACACAACTGCTACGAGCTCCAAATCGAGCGTCAGATAATTCTTCTTTTGATTCTTGAGCTGCCTTGAAGCATACGCTATAACTTTACGACATTTCATCAACACACACCCCAAACCAACTCTCGAAGTATCACAATAAACCATAAATCCCTCTGAACATTCTGGCAAGGTCAACACTAGTGTCGAAGTCAATCTCGACTTCAATTACTGAAAACTCTCCGCACAAGCATCGAACCACTGAAATTTAACTGCTTTCTGCGTCAGCTTAGTCAATGGGGAGGCGAGAGTAGAGAATCCCTCCACAAACCTCCGATAATTCCCAGCTAGACCCAAGAAACTGCAAATCTCCGTCGGGGTCGTTGGTCTAGGCCAATCCTTTACTGCTGCAATCTTTTGGGGATCATCTTGAATCCCTTCTCTGGAAACAACATGGCCCAAAAAGGTGAATGTTTGTAGCCAAAACTCACATTTTGAAAACTTTGCATACAACTGGTGCTGATAAAGAGTCTACAGAACCGCCCTGAAGGTGATTAGCATGATCTTCCTGACTTCACGAATAAACAAGGATATCATCAATGAAGACTATCACGAAGAATTCAAGAAACGACTTGAAAACTTGATTCATAAGATCCATAAAAGCTGCTTGGGCGTTGGTTAGCCCAAAAGACGTTACCAGAAATTCAAAGTGCCCATAACGAGTTCTGAAGGCTGTCTTAGAAATATCCTGCTCCCTGATCTTTAACTGGTGGTACCCTGACCGTAAATCAATCTTTGAGAAGAACCTAGCACCTTGTAACTGATCGAACAAATCATCTATCCGTGGAAATGGATATTTATTCTTGATGGTGACCTTGTTGAGCTGCCGATAATCAATACACATTCGAAGTGATCCATCTTTCTTTCTGACAAAAAGAACGGGTGCGCCCCAAGGCGACACACTTGACCGAATGAAACCCTTTTCTAATAGATCTTTCAATTACTTCTTTAACTCTCTTAATTCTGTTGGCGCCATTTTATAAGGTGGAATAGATATTGGTTGCGTATATGGCAATATATCAATCTCAAAATCGAACTCTCTATCTGGCAGAATTCCAAGAAGCTCATCCGGAAACACTTCAAGAAACTCATTCCCAACCAGCACGGACTCTGGAGCAGGCACCTCTGAAGTGGTGTCCGCAACCCGGACCAAATGATAGATGCATCCTTTCCTGATCATCTTGGAGGCTTTAAGATAGGAAATAAACATGCCCTTCGGCACAACATCACCCCCTTTCCATTCAATAACGGGCTCGTTAGGAAATTTGAGCCTCATAATTCTAGTTCGGCAGTCGAGTTTAGCAAAGCACGAATAAAGCCAATCCATTCCCAATATTACATCAAAATCTAACATCTCCAACTCAGTAAGATCGGTCGTGGTATCTCGACCACACACCGTAGCAACACAATTCCTATAGACCCGCGCGACCGTAATAAAATCACCAACCGGTGTCGAGACTGAGAACGACTCATGAATTTGTTTGGGTTCTATCCTAAAACGCGAAGAAATAAATGGAGTAACATATGACAAAGAAGACCCCGGATCAATAAGGGCATAAACATCAAGCAATTGGACAGTCAGAATACCTATGACAACATCTGGAGAAGCCTCTGCACTCAGGCGACCACTCAAAGCATAGAACCGACTAGGTCCCCCTTGACCCTGTGCTCTACCCCTAGCTACACCGCGCCTTGCTGGAGCTGGAGGGTGTGCTGAAGATGTAGCGGCTGAAGAACTTGACGGTTGAGCAGTGCCCCTACCTGTGCCCTGACTGGGCGCACCACAATCCAACTGGATATGACCTCTCACTCCGCATCTGTAGCATACTGGAATATCCAAGTAACATGACTGAGAATGGAGCCTCCCACACTTAGGACATGGGGCCCTCCGTTGCTGCTGAAACCTCCCACCAGAACGACCTGACTGGTGGAAACTCCTACTATCTGAATCGGGCCCAAAGCGACCTCCCTGCTGATAACTGTGCCCTGATGGCAGTGCACTGGCCAAGGACTGAGCATAGGACTGAGATGGCCCTAATGACCCTCTCCCAAGGGCTGATCTCCCATCTCCAATTGAGCTCCCAAGGTTGTCTGCTGACCGGGCCCTACTACTACCCTCTCTCTCCATTCTTATTTTCAATTTCCGGGCCTCCGTAGCCTGGGCAAATCCCACAATCTTACCATAGTTCATACCTGAATGCAAAGCAACTGTAGCAGCCTCATTGACAACCAAGTGACCAAGGCCCTAAACAAACCGACGAACTCTGGCCTCCATAGTCGGCATCATGTGGGTAGCATACTTGGACAAGCGCACAACCTCCATATGGTACTCACACACACTCATGTGGCCCTGCTTAAGGACCTCAAACTCTGCAGCATGGGATTCCATAACCTCGGCAGGCAAGAAATGATCTGTGAAAGTGTCTACAAATTCGACCCACCTCGCTGGAGGGCTCCCCTCTCCACGGGAACTCCCCCACATCTCAAACCACGAATATGCTGCTCCCTTTAGACGATAGGAAGCTAACTCAACTCCCTCTGTTTCAGTAGCCTTTATAACCCGGAGGGTCTTGTACATTTCATCTAAACAATCGTGAGGATCGGCCTCTGGGTCGGTGCCTGTGAACTCTGGAGGGACTAACCGCAGAAACTGGTTGACCCTAGAAACTGAAGAATCCCCTTTCTCACTAGAGGACGTAGGGGTAACCTGTGATCTTTAGGTCTGGGAGGCCACTAACTGAGTCAACATCTGGATAGCTCCCCTAAGGTCCCCATCAGAAGTACTGGGACCGGAAGCTGGGACTGAGGAAGGATCAGGAACATCAACGGGAGGGATTTCAGTATTCCCCACTGGAGCAGGAATAGGAATAGAATGGCCTGGCACGGAGGAGTTAGGAAGATTCAAGGTCGGGGAATCATTCTAACCCGCACCATCAGATGAAAGATTTATGTCCACACTTGGGGTGGCATTGGCCTATAGGCCGAGTCGAACTCTCTTCTTGGGCGCCATTTACTGAAAATTTGGACAATGCACGAGTTAGATAAAGATATTCTCACCTTTTACTTCATCGCACGATACATAATAACAATGAAAGGGTATTTTCTTAAATGTCCATGTAGCACCCTACTTATAGATGTGGTCAACAACACACCGATAAGAAGGGCTCTACTAGACACGGATCCGAGACATCCTAGGACACTTTTAAAACCTTAGGCTCTAATACCAAGCTTGTCGCACCCTAAAACCGAGGGACGACACCGGCGCCTAACCGGATGAACCCAATCAAGCGGACCTAGATTGCCTTTCCTACCCAACGTGTTACCCCGTGTTCATAACGTACATTATTCCATATGAGTTAGCCAATTTAGATTCAATGTACACTTTACAACATAACTCCATTTTCCTCTTTTAGTTTTCAACAATAGATAATCCGGAATATACAAGTTAAATACAACATTTCTGATTTGCGATCCACAATTATGAGTGAGTACAACTACCTCCCAAAATATACGTATACATATACATATACAACCCACACAGTGTCTACGGAGCCTCTAAGAATTCTTAGGAGTTTTACATAACTTACCGGCAACAAGGCCCAGACTATACCTTTACAACATAAGAAAAAGAGGATAGTATAATCCACACGCGGCCCCGAGAGGAAGAAGGGCTCACCAAAACTACTGAAGAGACAAAAAGGAGGCACCACTAACGGCGGGCTGAGCTACCTGATATGGAACAACCTACATCCATATAAAAGATGTAGCGCCCTCGGCAAAATTGACGTTAGTACTGTGGAATAGTACTAGGATGTATGAACAAACATTACCCTAAGTACAATCAAGCAATACACAGATAAGAGACAGTTAATGGAACCAACAAGTATTGCACAGGAACAGAAAAAACCAAATTCAAGAGTTTCACAGATTCTCCTTTCAACACCACCATATTCAATAGTTTCACAGATTCTCATTTAAACACCATCATATTCAAGAGTTTCACAGATTCTCATTTCAGCATAACCACATTCCATAGTTCCACAGATTCTCATTTTAACACCATCATATTCAAGAGTTTTACAGATTCTCATTTCAGCATAACCACATTCCATAGTTTCACATATTCTCATTTCAATAGCATCATATTCAAGAGTTTCACAAATTCTCATTTCAACATAACCACATTCCATAGTTTCACAGATTCTCATTCCAACACCATCATATTCAAGAGTTTCACAGATTCTCATTTCAGCAAAACCACATTCCATAACAACAATCACCAACAATTCACTATGTGGACTCAAGGCACAATGACTCTCACCAAGGTGTAATTTATGTACAGGTTGTTGCCATAATCGTTCAACTCAATTTATGCACAATGACTCTCACCAAGGTGGGCACATTAACATTATTTCATTCATTAACACATACTTTCATATCAATACCCTCGAGCATTTTATGAGCTTTGCACAGAACAAACAACTTTTCACAACCTCAACTAGCATAGTAGTCAACAAGAAATTCAGGGAGTGAAGTATTACGCCTCAACACAATTGGACAGTCAATTCACATATTCTCAAACAAAGTACACATATCGTATGCTCGGACACCAACAAGAGGATTCTACAAAGGTTAAAGTTAGCCATACATACCTGGAGTAGAAGTTCCCTTCTAATTCCTATTCCCCAAATCACCGGATCGTCAAGCAACGACAATCTAATTCATAATGTAACAAATTCATCTTAGCATTGGGAATCATGAACACAATTCGAACTCGCTTAGGCACTTTATTGAATGCTATGTGACCCCTCAGATTACCAACCCCCTCTTTGTGAATATTTACTGTAACCCACTTCTCTTTACACGATTGTGACAATAAATGAACATGCATGCAAGGTTATTCACTTTTATCTTTAAGAACCCATTTAGGAGAGTTCTACTATTAACCAAAAATCTTGAAATTTAATGGAACTGGGGCGGGGACTTACCTGTTAGAATAAATAAGAAGGTTACTCGAAATTCCCAAGACTGATTGATTTTGGAAAAATCAATTTGCTGAAAAAGGAGTTTCCTCTCTCAAGAACTCTCTCTCCCCTCTCTCTATTTTGTTTTCAGAAATTCCTTAAAAATGAAGGGGAGGGGTGTTTTATTAAACAGGAGGTTGGGTTTTAAATTTAGAAAATAGGAGCACCGACACAGAAATGCGGTCAGGTATGCGATCGCATTCCTGCTATGTGGTCCGCATTCCTGTCGCATAGTTGGCCCTCATATGGGCCAAAATTGGAAAATAATCTGCCCTAGTATGCGACCACTATGCGGTCCGCATACCTGTTATGCGATCGCATAACCTCCCTCACAAAAATAATGCGGCAAGAATGCGACTTCCTGGCTTATAGTGAAGACTCACGTATTTAATGAAAACACTGCCTGGCCTATAGTGATTCTGCACCTGCGGCTCGAGGATCGCACCTGTGGTCTCGCACCTGCGAGCAAAAGCTCGCACCTACGTAGGGGAGACCGCACCTGCGAGAAAGGAGGGCCTCACCTGGGGCCGCACCTGCGATGCTTGGGACCGCAGGAGCGGTCCCGCACCTGCGACTGTGCAACTGCACCTGCGGTCACACTAGATCAGCTGCACCAGTAGTTGCATCAGCTGGTTTTTAATACGGACTAGCTCAAGCCTTCAGAACACTCAAAACAACGCTAAAACTCAAAATCACACCCCAAAACCCCTAGAATCATAACTTAGGAACTTCAAGTTCTTGATTTCTATAACAATGCGCCGGACCGACGTATACTACTCGGAATGACACAAAATTTTGCAGGCAAGTCATAAATGACATAACAGAACTATTCCCGATCTCAAAATTCCATTCGGACCTTGATAACATAAAATCACGTTCCAAACCAAATTTCAAACTTAAGGAAATTCCTTTTTCTATATTGGGCGCCGAAATGCTCCAGGGTCATCGAAAAACCGTTCCGAACATACTCCCAAGTCTGAAAGCATCATATGAAGCTAATGGAACTGTCGAAACACAATTCCGAGGTTGTTTGCTCAAAATGTTGACCGAAGTCAAACTTGGCCAAAAAGGCCACCCTTAAGGAACCATGTGTTCCTATTGCACTCTAAACACTTCCAAATCCCGAACCACCCATCCCCGCAAATCATAAATCACACGAAGCCGCTATAGGAAGTCTCATTTTGGGGAACGGGGTCCTAATACGCGTAACGTCCAGTCGGGTCGTTACACCTTCCTATTCTTTGTATATGCATGTTTACCTTTTTCACTAAATAGTTCTGTTTGATAGCCCTGTTTTAATAATTGTTCTACCTCACATTGCAAAAATCTGCAATCTGATGTTCTGTGTCCATGATCATTATGGAATTCACACCAGAAGTCTGGATTCCTTCTATTTGGATTCGATCTGATTTCTTTGGGCCATCGAACTTTATTGCCCATGTTTCTCTGTACGGTAATTAATTCAGAAGTACTTACATTGAAGCTGTAGTCTCCGACTCTTGCATTACCTATATTTCGTAACTCTCGATCCTTTCTTGATCTTGAGGAGGATGAGCTCGTATCCTTATTTGACGGTGTATATTTCGACCGTGTGTTTTCAAACCTGGATCGAGTTTTTCGTCCCTAAGGTCCCATATATGGGTCGTACCTGTTCTTACTTGTTCTTCTTTCTGGTTCGGAGCGTCTAGAACTGGTTCGATCGTCAGCTTTTGATTGAGCTATTGTGCCTTCTTCTATACGTAGCTTAGTGTTGTACTGATTATAGACATCGTTCCATGTCGTGGCTGGTAATTCTCTCAAGCTTTCCTTGAGTGTTCTCGTGGCTTATGAGCTTCTATCATTTAAATTACTTGCAAACTCCATTGCTGCCCAATTGTCAGGTACCCTTGGTAGCATCATTCTTTCTCGTTGGAACCGGTCTAAAAATTCACGGAGCAACTCCACGTCTCCTTGTTTTATTTTGAATATGTCTTCCATTCTTTTTTCGACTTTTTGTGCACCGGAATGTGCTTTTATATAAGAATCTGCAAGCTAAGCAAAAGAGTCAATAGAATTTTCGGGTAGAAGAGAATACCATGTTAGTGCTCCTTTGGTGAGTGTCTCTCCGAACTTCTTGACAAGTACTTACTCAATTTCTTGTTTAGTCAGGTCGTTGTCTTTTACTCATGTAGTAAAAGTAGTTACACGATCACGTGGATCGGTTGTCCCGTCGTACTTGGGAATATCAGGCATTTTGAATTTCTTGGGAATAGGCAAGGGTGTTGCGCTTGGCTTCCAAGGTTGTTGAGAATATCTATCAACGTTAATTCCTTTGATGACAGGTGTTACTCCAGGAATGTGCTCGATTCGATTATTTTGCTCCTTCACCTATTTCTGCAAGGTTAGTAATAAAGATTGTAATTCTGGATAATTGACATACCTGGTCTTGCTTTGAGGTACTTATTTGGAGTTCCTCTACTTCTTGAGTTTGCTAATCTGGATTGTGAATATTCCACAGTTGCGGTGTTGTTAGGAGGATGTGTAGGTGATGCAGCTGGTAGTCCCCTCATGAAAGCTTGTAAGGCTTGAGTCACATATTCACCAACAATTTGTTTGACATAATCTTGTTCACCCGTTTGTTCATTTCCATTGTGATTATTATTTTGCATCGTAGATCTCTCTGGGGTATGTTCCCTTGAGCTGTTGCCGTTAGACATAATTCACAGAATGTTGTTTGAGAAAAAACAAAGATTATCAGATTCCCGGTAACGGAACAAATTTTTTTAACCAAAGAATTAGATTCTCTGCCAAAGTTATTTTAAGAAGAACACGGGTTTCTGATAACCAAAAGAATATGGAAATAATTGTAAGTAAATTCGTAAATAGAAAGCAATAAAGATGCAAAAAAAGTAAGTATATTTCATTAGTTGTTCAAACGTGTCCTTACAAGTTATATTTTACTCCCCTTTATAGGGAACTTCTTAATATAATGTCTTCTTTTTTCAGTGATGAGCATTAATTACTAATAAAGGCTCATTATGTCACGCCCCAAAATCGAGGGACGGGACCGACGCCTAACTGAGTGAACCCGGTCAAGCATGTCTGTTTAGACTTTCCTTCCCGACTCGTTTCTCCCCCGAAGTTATAACATACATTATTTACATGAATTAGCAATAAATGAATCGAAAGCATACATTCATGATATTAACCCATTCTTTCTTATATACATCGATGCCAACATTTAGGTGCCTCAAAACGTACGTACTAATTACAATATTCAAGAGATGGGATTATAATTACGAGTTAATCCGACAACTACCCAAAATATACACAAGCCATATAAATGTCTATGGAGCCTCTAAGAGCACGGAGAAATATACATAGACCTGCCGGTGACAAGGCCCCAACTATACCTAAAAAGGACAACATGTACGAAAGAGATCAACATATATCTACACATGACCTCGGGAGGAAATGGGGCTCACCAGAACTGCTGAAGGGAGGAGGAGAAAGCACCACTATCGACGATCGGTGCTACCTGCTACAGAACCACCTACACCATTTAAAAAGATGTAGCGCCCCCGGCAAAAGTAACGTTAGTACCATTGAATAGTACTAGTATGTATGAACAAACCCTACTCTTGATAGGATGAACATCAACATGCAATGATTCAAATAGAAACATCATATAACAATTCACCAAAGTAGGGGAAAACACAAGCAAGAGTCACCATGTTTTTTATCCCGTCTTGCCATCTTTTGGTTAATTATACTTTTAAGTTCAAGTGTTATTATTATTACTAAACCACCGTGTCGTTGTAACACGGAGTTCGGTCTCGGCCCAACCGGCTAAGCCATCCTAGGTGAGGCACCAACAACATCATAACTCATATCATCACTGTGGCATTTTCACACGAAGTCCGGTCACGGTCCGACCGGCTGGGCCATCTCAACTGAAACAGTGAGGCAATAATCAACATCATATCTCAATTTCACACCTCCATGTGCACGGCATGGAGTCAGATCCCGGCCCGATCGGCTATGCCATCTCAGCCTAGGACATCACCCATCATTTCTTTGATCTTTTAGTTCACTTTTATCATTTCCATCTTTTGCTTCATTTTTAATATCATTTCAATCCTTTGATTCATATTTCATATCATTTCAATCCTTTGATTCATATTTCAAATCATTTCAATCCTTTGATTCATATTTCTGTAAAGACACGTAAAATTTCTTGTTTAAAATAATGCCTGAATAAGTCCCTGAGCTGTTATATCTGTAGAAATTCTTAAAACACACCTTGATTGTGTAAAAGTACCCCAAAATTTGAAAGAATAAAATTTTCTAACAGTTGGGCGTTATACGACGCACTATGCGATCGCATAATGGGTATGCGGACCGCATAATGGTCGCATACCTGGGCAGGACACTGCCCAATTTGAAGGCAACTATGCGGTCCATTATGCGATCGCATTTTGGTTCTGCGGACCGCATAGTTGTCGCATTATTGCCTTTGATTTTTGTGAGGGAGGTTATGTGACGCACTATGTGATCGCATAACGTGTATGCGGACCGCATAGTGGTCGCATACCTGCACAATGTGTTTTTATTTTTAGCCCACCTAGAGGGCCATAGTGCGGTCGTCTCTGTGGACTGCATGTCAGGAATGCGATCGCATTCCTGACCGTATTCCTGTGTCGGGCTCCTAATTTTTCTAATTGTAAAACCCGACCCCCAGTTCATTGAAACGCCCCTCCCCTTCATTTTAACCATTTTCTGACTAATAATAGAGAGAGAAAAGAAGAGAGTTCTTGAGAGAAAGGGGTTTCATCATCCTTTTGGTTTTCTTAAATCACTCAAGCGCGTGAATTTTTGAGTTATTGGCTTCTTCACTTAAAGAGGTAAGTCTCCACCCCATCTCCCTTAAATTTCCTGATTTTTTTGGTTAATAAGCAGAACTCCCCTAAAGGAGTTCTTGAAAACAAAATTGAAGAACCTTGCATGCATGTTCATTTATTGTCATAATCTAGTAAAAGGGAGTGGGTTAGGGTAAATATGCACAAAGAAGGTGTTAGAAATTTAAGGGGGTCATATATCATTCGCTAAAATGCCTAAGCAAGTTCAAATTGTGTTCATGATTCCCAATTCTAAGATAAATATGTTGCCTTATGAATTAGATTGACGTTGCTTGATGGTCCGGTGATTTGTGATAGAAATTAAAAAGGGAAAAATTCGACACAAGGTATGTATGGCTAACTTTAATCTTTGTAAAATCGCTTTGTGGTGCCCGAGCATACGGTACGTGTATTGGTGTGAATATGTGCAACTGGTTGTTCGAAGTGTGTTGAAGCGTGAAGTGTATTTCTTGCCTGTCTTTAGTTGATCACCACACTGCTGTGCTATGTGAAACGATGCTAGTAGGATAATGAACCCAAGAGTATATTGAATAAAACGGCTGTGGCGATATCGTATATGATTCACTATTTGGTTAGTTTTGTTGTGTTACGATTTTTATTTTTATACGTATTATGGGTTGTAAAGAAGCTATATTCATATTGCTGAAATTTTCAGTGATTTAATTGTGAATTGTCATCGTTGACATGAGATATGATTGTTTGGTGGGATCGGGTTGCGCGCCACAACAGGAGGGATAAGGGTGATATGTGAGAAGTGATAAGGGTGTGATTGTGATTGTCCGGTGGGATCGGGTTGCATGCCGCAACAGAAACACAACAAATGATTGTGAGTGTCCGGTGGGATCGGGTTGCACATCCCAACAAAACATAATAAATAATTGTGATTGATAGGTGGGATCGGGTTGCGCACTGCAACAGAAGAAATAAGGGTGGAATGTTGAGAAAGAACAAGGGTGGAATTGTAATTCTGATCGTGATTGTGAGTGTGATGAAGTGAAAATTGTGGAACTTCCATTGTGTTATTTCTATATCTTGTGCAGTGATTGTGTGACCCTCTGTCTGTCTCTTGCCTGTGCATTGTTGAGTTTACGTAGAGTAAAGTTTGTTCATACATACCAGTACAATTCAAATGTACTGACGTCCCTTTTGCCGGGGGCGCTACATTCTTGTGATGATTGTAGGTGGTTCTATAGCAGTTACTCCAGCCCACCGACAATACTGCCTCCTCTACGTCCTATCAGCAGCCTTGGTGAGCCCCTCTCCTCTTGGGGTCCGGTATGGTTCATGCCACCTCTTCTTCCGGATTTTTATTTTGGTATTTGTGTAAGGTATAGCCGGAGCCTTGTTACCGACAAGTATTATATAACTCCTTCGTACTCTTAGAGCTCCGTAGACAGGAAATGTGGGTTATGTACATATGTATTTTGGGCAATATATCTTGTAGACCACGTAAAGTAAAACTGTGTGTTATGTATATTTTGTAAGTATTCTACCACATGTTAGTAATGACAGACATCTATGATTTAAATTTCAGATTGTAAGAATGTGTCGTAATTATAATTGAATAATGTGCATTGGAAATCTCGGGGTAATACGTGGGATGGAAAAAGGAATCCAGGTCCGCTTGACGGGGGCTACCCGGTCGAGCGCGGGTCGTGTCCCTCGGTTTTCGGGTGTGACAAACTTGGTATCAGAGCCTAAGGTTTTAAAAGAGTCATAGGATGTCTCGGAGTCGTGTCTAGTAGAGCCCTTCTTATCGGTGTGTTGTCGACCACATCTATAATTAGGGGGCTACATGGACATTTAGAAAATTACTCTTTTTATTGTTATTCTATATCGTGCGGTGAGGTGGAAAGTGAAAATGTCCTTGTCTAATTCATGCTTTGTTCCGAAATTTTTCAGTAATGGCACCAAAGAAGAGAGCTCGACTCGGCCTTGAGGCCAATGCCACCCCAAGTGTGGTTGTGAATCATGTACCTGATAGTGCGGGTGAGAGTGACTCCCCAACCTTGAATCTGCCGGACCCTTCTATTCTGGATCAAATCATTCTTGTTCCTGCGGCGGCGAAGGGTGCTACAATCCCTCCCGCTGATATTCCTGATCCCTCTACGGTCCCAGCTTCCGGTCCGGGTACGTTCGAGGGGGACCTCAGAGGAGCTATTCATATGTTAACTTAGTTGGTGGCCTCTCAAGCCCAAAGATCTCATGCTACCCTTGCGTCCTCCAGCGGACAGGGAGATTCCGCCGGCTAAAGAGTCAACCAGTTTATGCGGTTGGCCCCTCCAGAGTTCTCAGGTACGGATCCTGAGGCCGATCTATAGCATTTTCTTGATGAGATGTACAAGACCCTTTGGGTGATGAAGGCTACAGGGACAAAAGGGGGTTGAGTTAGCTTCGTACAGGCCAAGGGGAGAATCATATTCCTAGTTCGAGATATGGGAGGGTTCCCGTGGGGAGGGAAGTCCTCCGGCTAGATGGGGCGAGTTCGTGGATGCGTTCATGGATCACT
>ML471747.1:79816-91808 GCA_005239535.1 Nicotiana rustica
ATAATGTTACACCCCATGTTTTCGTACGTGGAAGTAAGTCATAAGTAAATTGATGTAAGCTAGGGAATGAGATGTTACATTCCGCATTTTCGTATGTTAAAGTTTCGTTGTAAGTTAATCAACGTAAGTTCGGGAATGAGATTTATTTTGCGATTATAAGTATTACGCTATTTCTGATAAGTGATAAGTAAATTCGTGAAGGTGATAGGGTATGCGAATCGAAGAAAATGAGTTTCGTCAAAGTTTGGCAATTTGGGACAAAATATGGTCCAAGATATAATACTCGGTATTTATGGACTGGTGCTATACAAGATAACACATTACCATGATAGCGAGGTGTATAAGTTGTGCTTAAAATGAGTAGTATTTTAAGTAGTTTGAGATAATTCTTAATTATGTGGATTATTGGGTTACTTAATAATTTTGATGGGATAATTAACTAAGAAATTATAGTCTTTGGCTTAAGTTTAAGGGCCCCAGCGTGGCAGCCAAGAAACTGGTTAAATATGACTCTTTAAGTCATAAAGTAATGTGGCACCTTTAGAGAATTATATGAATTAGTCCTCTTATCAACTGGGACCCACCTAAAGGTTAAATAACCTTTCTAATTCACAATTGAATTACTTATCTCTTAATAAAAAGCTTCAGCAAGGATAAACTTTGTAATAGCAACGTTATCAATTGTTCATCTCTTAAGAAAAAGCTTTAGCAAGGATAAATTTTGCAATGGCAACATTATTGCTTCAAGAATTTTATACGAATACTATTTAATACTATAGAAACGTTGCATTTGCAATTCTAAAGGAGTACGCTGAAATCTTTCTAAAAATTATTGTTACACCCCACGTTTTCGTACATAAAAGTACGCCATAAGTAAATTGATGAAAGTTCGGAAATGAGATGTTACATCATGTATTCTCGTACGTTAAAGTTTCGTCTTAAGTTAATCGACGTATGTTCGGGAATAAGATTATTTTGGGATTAATAGTATTACTAAATTTCAAATAAGTGATAAGTAAATTCGTGAAGGCAAAAGGATAAGCGAATCGAAGAAAATGAATTTCGTCGAAGTTTGACATTTGGTAAAAAAAAGCAACGAGAGATTCGGAAGGAAGATACAAGCTTTAACAAGTACAAGGAACAAGATGAGAAGGGTATGAGGTACCCAGTTAATGAAGATTATCGGTATTTACAACTCAAACAGAAAAATATAAGCATTGTGAGTTACCTTCAATAGTAACAGAGGTATGTACACTTGGCCACAGCCATTTCATTTATTCCCTACGGGGGCTAGCAGAAGTAGTATAAGAGAAGGACGGATATCAAGATCCGACTGGGGTTAGAGTTAACAAAAATGGTGGATGGATTGCTTGCATCAGTTGACTTTTCCAAAGGATATTGCAAATGTGCTACTAGATCTCCTTGTGAGACACCCAATGGTGCGCTCTAAAATAGTACAGCCAGATATGAGTACTAAAAAGATAGGCACTGGAAGCCTTGAAGGGATAAATATTACCTCAGTGTGGCTCCCGTCCCTAGTGGGGATAGAATTTTAGGCAATTCGAAGAGACAATCAAAAGAATGTCTTGTTCGGGTTTTCAAAATAAAGTAATAGACACAGATGTAAGCGAGAAATAAGAAGAGAGTTAATGAAACATTATGAGTAAGATGTGATACATGGATGACAACGGTAGATCAAAATATATTTATATATGGCAGTACTATAGAGTCTATAGTCAAGTGAAAGAAAAGACAAGAAGTGACAGGCCTTGAGAAAACAAGAGAGTATAGTCCATAAAGTCATATCCTCATTTCAAAAAAATAAGTTCGCGACTCTAACGTGATCACCATAAGGAAAAGGTCTAGTGAACAAGGTAAACTAAACATGATTTGGGGACTGAGTAATTTGATAATAGTCGGCACTGTGAGAATTTTAGATTGCGTTCCGACAATAAAAGAATGGACGACAGAAGAATAACCCTTAAAGGTCATTTAGGAAGACGATTTCCTAAAGCAAGAAACGTTAGCAAAGTAAGCTTAAAGGACTAAGTGTGCCAGTTACACTAAGTGTCACCCTTGTAAGTAAGGAATTTTGTTATCCTTAGTGCAGAAGGATAACCGCAACACGGGTAGGAGTCATCGATGATGTGAGAAGATGCCAAAGAGGTAAAATATATATACGTAGATCATCGTAGCGCTAAATATTAGTGCTTCCCTACAGGGGGGAATATGGAGTGATGTGGCATTAAGTCGGAATTATGTGGTTGTAGTAACTATGGAATAATAAAGGAAGAATGTGATAAGACTATGAAAGGGATAAGATTGAACTTATCCAAATCCTACAAGTATGCTGCAGTTCCAGAACATTATGCAAACACGACGTCAAGGAGAGGAAGTAAGGGTCCCTGCTCGAGATGTTATTGATAGATAAGGAGCCAGTGCGAGAAGTAACTTAAGACAAAGGAAATGACCCAAGAAAGATTACGCAGAATATTGATATGAGAATAGGCCAACGAGTAGTTAGTAGTAGATTCAGGAAGGGCCTAGTTATGGCTAGACAAAAGGATACATACAAATCAATAGATCGTTCAAGATAAACAGAATGAACCCCAACATGGGAAATTCAGTCTCACATGTTGTTTACCTTCAAAATGGTAATTACAATTATATTTGATTTTGTGGTTCTAAAAATATGTGATCTATTTTAATACTAGGTTTTAAGCAATAGATGTTGAGTATGAGTTAGGAAATGAGATAAGAGCAATGGATAGTGTTGATATGCAAACCGAGCAGTCGAGAGACGGAGTCTCGAGCTGGCTAGAGCCGGGCCTCGAGGTCGAGCTAGTACTCTTAATGGTGAATGATTTATGAAGAAATAACAGTATGGAGGGCGTCGAGGACGGCCTTTTATGATCAATAATGAGCAATAAATGAAGAAAATAAATCAAACGTAATAAAATGAAGTAATAAATTAATGTAACAATTGTAGAGTATGTTTAAGTTAGAGAGTAGTGAATGTTCTTGTATTCAATTGTAGATTCTGTTTAAGTTAGAGAGTAGAGAATGCTGAGGAAAACATAGTTACTCAAAAATCTTGCTTCCTCAGTGTATATACATACCCCTTCACTTTAGGTCCCGTAGATTCTTTTTCTCCACCGATTGATCCGGTGATTCTCGACATCTGTCGTCAGTATCGAGTGACGCTTGGTCAAATATATCATTATTTCTAGAGAATTGTCTATATGATTAGATATCTCTCCAACATGGTTGAGGGAATGACTTTCACCCTCGATCACCTGATCAGATTGTATAGCCCTCGCCTCTACCGAGGGGGCTTACTGAAGCTGCATCGTCGATCTGCGAAGGTATTTTTTGTCTGAGTCGATGAAGACAAGAACCGGGGATGGATGAGCCGGTTCGTTCGAGTCAAAACCTCGGACCTTAACCCTGCTGAGAGGATACCACTATCAAGGGAATGGAACATGAAACGTAAGTGCCATCATATCGAGCAGATTTTATAATCTTATTTTTTCATCTACACAAACCCCTTTGATTCTCTTCTGATTATATAGCCACCGTGCGGTTCCCTGGCACGGTCTAGGACTTCCCAGGGTGGTTGGAGCTTTTGAACTCCGCCCTTCCATACAGCAGGCGTGTTTGGCACGATATGGCCAAGACGCGATGGCAGGCCAAGAATCACGGTAAGCCATCACATCTCTTATTCCCAAATTCGTTATAAAAATTGTTCATGGCGGAATGTTTGACATCTGGTGCTTGTGCAGGCCTCAGAGAGACTGTTTTTATGAGACCGCCTCCTCCTGGTGAAGAAGAGGCCTCGAAACCTGACAAGGGTAAAAAGAGGATGAAGGAGACATCGACCAAGTCTCCAAAGTCAAAGAAACCAAGGGCTCGAAAGCCTAAGACCGATGCCACGGTCTTGACTTTGGTTGTTGTGGCAAGTCTTCATACTGAAGAAGAAGATGACAACGGTCGCCCTTTGGTACAAAGGGTAAGACAAAGCGATGTCGCTTTAAAAATTGCTAGGTAGAAGGTTGCTGAGTCCGATGCGGACTCACCTAGTGTTGATAAGACCCTCGATGAGGGTTTGGGTGCAGTCCCCGAGACTTTCGTCGGGAAGGATACAATTCGTGCCGATGAACCCTCGATTGGCGAGTTCGGAGAGCCTGGTTCGGAAATTCTTAGGGAGCGAGAAGAGGCCCCGATGGAAGTTCATTCCGTAGGCGGCTTTCAATCGGGTCTGCCATTTTCCTCGTACAAAAGAGATGTTGTCGCTGCTAATGATCGGGCCAGAGAGATATCTAAAGAGGCCGAGCTAAAACTTACTCGGGCCGTTGCTCACGCTCGTTTGCAGGTTAGGAGGCAAGCCTTGGAGGAAGTGAATGCCAAAGGTGTTGATCTCTCAGCCGAGATCGAGGAAGCCAGGGGGCTTGGAGGAAGAATCACCAATTCTGACTACTTCAGATGAGCGCTCTGGAAGTGACTCGGGAAGCAGTGAAGGCGAAGAGTAGACTTACTCGCTATTTTTGCTTCTCTTTTTTGTATATGGGCTCCTCGGAGGAGCTTTATAAAAATACCCTTTTAAATATCTTCAAAATTTGCCTTTTAGTATTTATGCAAAAGTTAACCTTCGAATTTGAACTTAGTTCCTTTGAGCCCGGACTTGGAGTAGCAGGAATCCTCGAGATCGGACTATTCTGATTTCACTTATATACTTTCCGTGGTCGGGTTGGTAAGAGGTCAATTTGACCTTCTGATCCTTCGATCTCCACATGATAGCGTCGTTCTCATGATGTGACCGTGAAATGACCGAGGTGGCCCTGCCGGTACTCTTCCTAATATGTCATAACAGATCTGTCAAAGTTGATTGGCCATTAGAGTAAATGAAAAGTCGCCGCTTTCCTTATATATATATTTTTTCCTTCATTAAGGACTTTGCTATTTGCAAAGCTAAATTTTCTCTTTAGAGTTCTTTTTTTTCTCTCAACTCTTCCATCATTTTAGTTCAAAGCCTTTTCCCGAGCTTTCATCCATTTTTTCTTGTTGCAAATAGTCGTGGCTGTTGTGCCCAAATTTGTTCACTAGGAAGGGGAAGGTTCCACTTTTTCTTCTCGCCCAGTCGGTGGTACACTATCGGCGTTTGGTGAGGAAACCACGAGCTGTTTTGTCTCGAGGAGGGTTTTTACGTTGGAGAGACCTCTTGATGTTTCGGCCCATTGAGAGCATGCATCGAGGTTTATTTTGTCAATAGAAGAGACACCTCGAGGCTGTGAGAAGAGATTTTGGATGGGAAGAAGAGGTGGTGATGCAGGTACTCTCTCGAGAAGAGGGTATCATGGCCCATGTAGAGGGGTTCTTGAACGTATATACGTACCCCTTTACGCTGGCTCCTCTTGACCGAGTCATGCTCGAGTTTTGTCAAAAATATCGGGTTAGTTTGGCCCAGATTCACCCGTTGTTCTGCCGAATTGTGCTGATGATAAGATTCTTTGCTGAGAAAGATAATCTCGGGTTCACCCTCAGGAACCTCATTAGGTTGTATCAGCCTCTACATTATCGAGGTCTGCTCACTCTGCGATGTCGATCGACCAGGTCTTTTATTGCCTGTGATGATAAAGATGGCGACCGATGGTAGATGAGTCGAATCATCCGAGTAAGGACTGCTGATATTATTCCCACGGAGTTCAAACCATTTCCAGAGAAATGGAATTCTACACGTAAGTGATACGCTCTACTTTGTCATTTTTTGTTTATGTCAGAGTTAGACTTTGTAAGTATGTCTCCTTTATTTTTCCACAGCGATCCCGTTGTTGCCATATGAGGTCCCCGATCTAGCGGATTGTACTCGCAGGCTGGCAGCTTATTCATCCAATGATGAACGCAAGTGGCGAGATCCGTCAAAGGCATATGGGAAACAAAACACCATAATAAGTGCCTTATGATTCCTTTCTTGAGGAATACTTCTCTTCGTGTATATTAATTTCTTTGCTGCAGGCATTAGAGAATTCTCTGAGATGAGACCGTGCCCTCTTGGTGAGGAGGAAGGGTCATCGGCTAAGGGACTGAGGAGTGATAACAAGCGAAAAGGATCCTCGAGGGACGAGGATGTTCATAGTGAGGCGGGGCCTTCCCGTAGGCATAAAGAAGATGATGCCACCGCGGAAAAACTTATATTCATCGGCCGGTATACGAGCAGCAATGAAACTGGAAGGGGTAGCACCACGTCGGCGGCCAGGACCAAGAAGTCTCCTGAGGCAACTGATCCTTCTAGACCTGGGGTCTCTAACTTCAGGGGGAATGTTCCTCGGGAAGGAAGGAGTGAAGGTCCTTTGCCACCATCTTCTTCTCCCATCGAAGGTACTTCGAGGGATGTTCAGGGTCAGGGTCCGCCTGGATCAAATAGAGTTCCGAGTGATCGCGTTCCCATTCAAAGTGGTTCAACTTGGGCCGATAGGACCTAGCCAGCGGATGCGCACTCGACTTTTGAGGAGGCTCAACGGCTCTTTTCTGTGGTAAGCTTCGGTAACCTTTTGGTTTTTACGCTTCGCATTTTTGTTCTTCTAACTGATCTTTTTAGGTTTTTTGGCTTCGCATTTTTAGTCTGAGTTGCTTCGTTGTGAAGCTAGGATGCGAAAAGCCTTGGACGGGGAGAAATCCCTCAGGCTTCTTTGTGATAAGAGAATAAGAAAATTGATATATCTTCGATCAGAGGTTGATCGAAACCAAGAGTATGAGGGAAACCTCGAGAGATAGTTAACATTTATTTTAAGGGTACAGAAGCTTCCTTCTCTATCTTTAAAAAGCTAACTCTTTGATAGTTTAGTTGCATAAAATAATGAAGGCAAAAGAACGCCTATGGGGCAAAGTCAGTCAGGCTAATTATGAATGCAACGAGCTAAGGGCTTAGGTAGACGCCCATGTTGCGGCCAAAATGAATTCTTTGGACAAGGCCTCTGCCCTCGAAATACACCTCTGCAATGCTTGAGAAAATAGCTCGGTTCAGACGAGTAGAGGCTCGGTCGAAGGCCGATAAGAAAGTGTCCATCTATCTAAAAGATAATGTCGTAGCTCGCGTGAAGCCAAGGGGGGCTTCCCATCGAGTGAGTAGAAGCAATGAATATGCTCGATGCAAATCCCGGAGGGAAACCCTCGAGGAGATCCATGTCAGGGGCTTTGATCTCTCGGAGGAGATAGAACAAGCTTGGGCGGATGAGTATGACGCTAAGTTCCTTGTATCTGATGCCGAAGACATTAAGGAAGAGGCCGATAGGGGAGCTGGTCCCAAAGATGCCGATGGATCCGTAGTCCCCGAGGGGAAAATAGACTAGGCTTTTTCTTATGATTCTTTGCACAAGGCTCTCAGAGAGAATTTTAAATGTATCATCGTATCATTATATATATCAAAAGAAATATTTCGATTTTCCCTTTATATAAGTTTCCACTTTCTTTTGTCTTCATCTTTGCTTCATATTTTGATGCTTGTCAATAATTGGTCCGATGAGTCAGACTTCGAGATGGAACCCTTGGGGTTTGGTGATCGATGAGCAGTAGTTGATAGTTAATCGTTTAGGGCTCAGTCCTCGAGTCAAATTTTACTCAGGCTCATTGACCCTTAGGTTTTTCAATCAGCCTTGAGGCTCTTTAAGTTGGCCCTTAGGCTCTTATGCGTTGGCCCTTAGGCTTGTTTTAGATCGGACCTGAGACTATTTAGGCTAGCGCTTAGGCTCTTACCCATTGTCCCTTAGGCTTGTTTTAGGTCGGCCTTGAGGCTCTTTAAACAAGCTCTTAGGCTCTTACACATTGGGTCGATATGACCCCTAGTATGGCTATATTTTTCCTTCGTTAAAGACTTTTGAAGTTTTTGTGTTCGTCTGACTCTTTGATGGCTCGATAAGAACATCGATTATGAGTCGATATATGACGATAAATGAGCACCTCGGTAGGTTCGCTTGGAGGTTGACTGTTTCGAAGCCTTTTCATTGATTAGAGCTGATATGATCGAAGATCTTTTGCTTATGTCGAGGTAGCCTTATTAACCAATTCTTTACGAAGTAATTTCAAAGTATTTGAAGGCCTTTGATTTTATGGTGAAGGTCGGACGTCTCCGAGTCACGTTAGTTTGGCCGGAGTTTTATGACCGTAGTCATTGTGTTTGGCCGTAGCCTTTTGGTCCCCGAGTGAGGTAGTCTCGGTGTCTTTATCGAGGGTATGCCTTTTAAGGGGTCTTACAAGTTCGAATACATAGCCTCGACTTTAATATCGGGATTATACCTTTTTAAGGTCTTACAAATTGGACATGCCTTTCTTGAGGTCTTACAGATTTTGACATGCCTTGCTTGAGGTCTTAGAGATTTGGACATGCCTTGCTTGGGGTCTTACAGATTTGGACATGCCTCGCTTGAGGTCTTACAGATTTGGACATGCCTTGCTTGAGGTCTTACTATTTTGGACATGCCTTGCTTGAGGTCTTACAGATTTGGACATGCCTTACTTGAGGTCTTAATGATTTGGTATTTCCTCATGGAGGTCTTAGAAGCTCTAAGTTGCCTCATGGATGTCTTATATTTTGATGTTACCTCTTCGAGGGCTTATGAGCACGAGGTTGCCTCGCTTAGGGCTTACAGGTTCGATATTGCCTCATGAAGGACTTGTAAGTTCGAGTGAGCTGACTGTTGATGATAGTCCCCAAGTGTTCGGGAGTATTTTGGCCCTGAAGTCGTTTCTTGTGAAAATAGAAAACTGTTTTTTGAATCACAAAGTATTTTGATGGTGAAAGATACTCCTTTGATTACTTGGTACAAGCATACATTTTTTCACCGTCGAGGGTTCGATTATTCTACAAGGACATGGTTCATTTGATCATTTGGTTAGATACATCATTCTCTTGTCGAGACCCCCTTCAGCACATTTCAATTTTATCGAGAAGGTGACCTCCTGGGTGGATGCCCCCCAGTATTTGATGTTGATCGAAGAGAAGCCTTGAATACTTGATGAGTTCTCCTTAGGTAGCATATGTATGTTGCCTCGTTAAAAACCTCGTCGGTAAAACCCATTTGGGATAAAACCCGATCTGAGGGAAAAAAAGCGCAATGCATGCTTTAAAACCTAAGGTCTTCAAGCTGGAGGGTGCTTCGATTCCTCTCAATCGAACACCTACACATAAGTTAGTGTAAAATGTATATGAAAAAAGAAAGAGTGTTATACCTTAGTAGTGATGGCGTTTGAGCCTCGATATGCTTCAACTGCTTGTTCCGAGGACGCGACACGATCGTTTATTCGTTCTTTTGAGTTCAGCCGAGAATGTAGTTTGTGATGTCTACTTGGTTGTTTGCTTATCCTTTGGCTCCTTCGATGTGGAAGGCGTCGATATTGGTGCTACATTGTGCAACGCGAACATGTCTCATGTTGCATGCTGCTCCCCATATACCGTCTTTATTTCGTCCTTCATTGGAAACTACTTCATTTGATGAAGGGTTGATAGTACTGCTCTCATGCAGTTTATCCATGGCCTCCCAATTAAGGTGTTGTACCTCATGTTTCCTTCAATGACATGGAATTTGGTATCTTGGGTTGTACCGGCCACGTTGACCGGGAGGATGATCTCCCCTTTCGTTATTTCGCTCGCCATGTTGAATCCATTGAGGACTCGTGATGCAAGCACGATCTGTTCGAGAAGCCCGAGCTGTTCTACCACCCTCAACCTGATTATGTTGGCCGAGCTACTTGGATTCACAAGCACACGGTTAATTTGAAATTTATTCATGAGAAAAAAAATTACAAGTGCATCGTTATGAGGCTGAGACAGGGTCTCGATGTCATCTTCGCTGAATGTGATAGCGTCCTCGGGTACATAACTCCGATTTCATTTTTCCCTAGTGATGGATATTTTTGTTCGTTTGACAATGGGTTCTCGTGGGACGCCGATTCCTCCAATGACCATGTGGATGACGTGTTGTGGTTCTTCTACTTCATTTTTCCAGTTCGCCTCTCTTTCCCAAAATTGATTTTTAGCTCAGTCACTGAGGAACTCTCGAAGATGCCCTTTGCTGATTAGTCGGGCTACTTTCTCACGTAGCTGTCTGCAGTTTTTGGTCCTATGGCCGTGCATGTCGTGAAACTCGTACACTAGGTTAGGGTTCCTTTTCAAAGTGTCTGATAGTATGGGTTTTTGCCACCTGGTATCTTTGATTTTACCTACGCCCGATACGATGTCTAAAACATCAATGTTGAAGTTGAACTCAGATAACTGAGGTGCCTCCACGTGCCACGTTTCTCTATCGAACTCGGCTTTGCTCACTAGTCCCCGAGGGTTCTGACCTCGATCCATCCTTCGATCATTTTGAGGTATAATGCGCCTTGGGACGTTTCTTCGGTCTTTGGTGTACAGTTGGTATCTTTTCTTTCTTTGCCTCGGTTCTCTCTCTGGAAACCTTGATTCCTTTGCTAAGAGACTGCTAGGATACACTCACCCCGAAGGGGCTCCGAATTGGTCGTCCTCGACCCTGATCTTTGACTGATACCGGTTGTGGACATCCCCCCAAGTTACGGCGGGATACTCAACCAAGTTCTACTTTAGCTGCTTTGAAGCTATTGAGCTCCATTCATTCAATCCCTAAGTGAAGTCTTGTACTGCCCAGTCATCGGATACTGATTGAAATTCCATTTGCTCCATTTGAAAGCGAGATACAAATTGCCTCAGCATCTCATTTTCTCTCTGTTTGATTTTGAAGACGTCTGATTTCCTTGTAACAACCTTGACGGCACCGGCATGTCCCTTTATAAAATAGTCTTCCAGCATGGCAAACGAGTCTATTTAGTTCGGGGATGGGTTGTGATACCACATCATGGCCCCTTTTGATAGCGTTTCTCCGAAATTTTTCAACAGGACGGATTCAATCTCGTCATCCTTCAGGTCATTTCCTTTTACAGCACAAGTGTAAGCAGTGATGTGCTCGTTGGGGTCTGAGGTCCCGTTGTACTTCGGGAGTTCAGACATTCTAAATTTCTTCGGGATGGGCTCTGGAGCAGCACTCAATGGGAATGGCTTTTGCACGAACTACTTTGAATCTACACCCTTCAGAATCGGAAGTGCGCCCGGGATCTGATCGACCCTCGAGTTGTTGGTCACCACCTTTTTGTAGTTAGTTTCTATCTTCTTTTCGCCCGATTCAATCCTCTTTCTGAGGTCCTCCAGCATCTTCTTAATAGCGGGGTCGGCTGCTGACCCGTTGTTGCTCGATCTCTATGGTGCCTGTTCGACTCGAGAAGCCGTTTCCAGTGCTGCTTTGCTTGGAGTTTTTTGATGGCTTTGTAGTTTTGCTATTGCCAATTGTTAAAATACGAAGTTTACATTTTGGGACAAAATATGGCCTGAGCTAAAATACTCGGTATTTACTGACTAATACCATACAAAGTACCACATGACCATGATAGTAAGGTGTATAAGGTGTGTTAAAAGAGAGTAGTATTCTAAGTAATTTGAGATAATTCTTAATTGTGCGGGTAATTGGTTAATTATTGGTTTGATGGGAGATTAACCATGTAATTAAGGATTTGTGGATAATTAATAAGTGGGGACAAAGGCCCCCACGTGGAAGCCCATGAAATGGTTTATAAATCCACTATGTGACTCATATGATATGAAGAAAGTGACTTTTTAAGAAGAATATATGTGGCTCAAAACTTTAAATTGAATATCCAGGTATCATTGGGTCACTTTGGTTATTTGTCTACTCTTGGGGAATTTTCCAAATTTTAACAAGAAATATCAACTAAGATACAACTATGATCTTTCAAGAAAGGGGTTTTGTAATGACCCGACCGGTCGTTTTGAGAATTTAAGCTCCGTTCGGTGGCGTAAGGTATTGAATCGACCTGCTTCCACGGTTGAATTCAGTTACCGGATGATCCGGAGTCGAATTGGAAGAAGGATTTTAGTTTTGGAAGCTTAAGCGGTGGAATTTGACCGGAATTT
>ML471747.1:97889-121638 GCA_005239535.1 Nicotiana rustica
CTTCCTCTCCATCTCCCTCTCTGGGACACTCTAGAACCTTCCCACTTTCCCCATCCGTTGAGCTCTGTCTCCCTTCTCCGGCCACCTCCCTTGTCGAAAATCATGGGGTCCTCACTCCTCCTAGCCTGTGGCTCTCCTGCTACGCCATTTGTGTCACTGATGGAGGTCCTCAAGAGAACCTGGAGCGGTTCAAGTCCCACCTATGGCCTTTCATGCCGTTCTCCAGCCATCTACGACCGTTCGAGTAAGATTGCTTCATTTTTCGGCTAGAACCAGTGATTTTTTAGCCGATTCTCCCTCTCTTTTGGTTGTCTCTATGAAACCCTAACTATCAGTCTCTGATTTTCATAGATCTATAACATATCTTGTCTTATTTCGAGCTATTTTTAGTGTTTTCAAAAGGTTTTTCGATTTTTTACGAAGTGATTCTTCATCTTCAAACTAAGCTTTTCGAACCTCTTTTCAAAAGTGATTTCCCTTAAGATTTTAAGTATTATCCTATGCTTTTTGTTGTGAGATTTAATCTAAACCGCGATGGTATTTTATTGTTCCTGAATGAGTCTGTTTCATCATTTTGAGGTTTATGCTCTACTCCGGGTAAAAATCCACCCGATTTGGATTTGTACATATAGTACAAATTCTCCCATTAACATTTCTTTTTTATTTTTTTTTCAATTCATTTTATACATTAAGCTTTATTTGAGCTTTTTCCCTTTTGCGTCTGAGTTATTTCGTTAAAAAAAAGCCGAAAGTTGTGGCTTTAATTTGTGGCTCTGAGTTTGTTTTCAACAATAGGTCTACTTGTTCTATTATGTTCACTGTGTTCTCATGGAAACTCTATGACGTCATGATTTTTACCCCATGCTTGCTTGTTAGGGTTTCTGGCCGCTATTATCTCTGCTTATTATGTGGTTTTACTCATCGATACCTCTGAATCTTTACTTCTCCTGCTTGTATTATGCTTATTCAGCAGTTCATGTTCTGCTCTATGTAAATCCCTAATTTTGTGTAATTCTACCCTATTTTAATAACTAGGGCTTCTGATTCTCTCCCATTGTATGTTTATCCCGTATAACTTGTAATTGATTCCTAAATCAGTACTACTTCTATTTGAATCCCTGATTTCCCTATGATTGATTTTCTATGAAAATACCTTTACTAATTTCCAACCTTTAGTTTATTTCTTGCCTTATTACATGACTGATTATATTGTCAATTGATTCTTACAGTATTTCCTTAATTAAGATATTATAAACCCGACCCCAATTTCTTACTCTGTACCTACTATATTTGAAATCTTTCCTTATTTGTTGTACACGATTCATTTCCTTACTTGCTAGCCATTCTGACCGTTTGAAATTAACTCCATTAATTAAGGGGGTACTTGTACTGATTTTACACTAATTGATTCTTTGAGTTCCATAATTACTGGGCAGTCTTATTATTACCTTATTTTCCCTAGCTTTAAACTATTATATTGTCACGACCCAAAACATATGGGTTGTGATGGTGCCGGACACCACTGTCAGGCAAGCCAGCCCCTTAATCAGTTGGAACACTTTCCTGTTTAACATTTTAGAATCGAAGCCTCTTCTTGCATTTTCATTATTAAATAAATAAATTTCGTAATTTAAATACGGCAAGAAACCAACTTAATAAATAAAAAAATAAATACCAAGACATCCCCAGAACCCGGTGACACAAGTCCATGAGCAATTTCTAAGAATTTATACAATTATACAACGCTTGTCCGAAAAACAAATTAGAAAAAGGCAATAAATATAAAATGTAAGTACACAGAAGGGATACTCCGGCAGCTGTGGAACGCCTCTGGAGGAATGCGACCCGTATAAGTCCTCAAATCGATCACTGTACTATAAAGGTATATGTGCAACAAAATGCACAGAAAGTGTAGTATGAGTACATATAGATATATTTACTCGGTGAGTATCCCGTCTAAACTCGAAGGAGTAGTGACGAGAGATCGACTAGATACTCACTAAGGTCCAGCAATATAATATATGACGAGATATGGCTAAAGCAATAGGCATGTGAGACAGTAAATAACAAGTACATAGCAAATAACGTAATCCAGATAATAACTAAAAAATGAACAGCAAAGTACCAAAATCTCCTCTTAACCAATACCGTACAATCTAGTTATAAGTGACTCAGAACTCAAGTGATCATACACATACCAAGACAAGACAATCGGCCGGAGTCATAAGGGTGGTCATAAGGACTGAGGTCATAAGCTAACCTACGATCGCGAATCATACCTGCGACTCGCGTGCTGACTCGATATAGTAATAAGCTGACCCACGATCGCGCATCATACCTGCGACTTGTGTGCTGACTCAATAATGATAAGCTGACCTACGATCGTGCATCCAGTCTGCGACTCGTGTGTTGACTCGATAATGATAAGCTGACCCACGATCGCGCATCATGCCCGCGACTCGTGTGCTGACTAGATAATTATAATATATAAGCTGACCCACGATCGCGCCTCCAGTCTGCGACTCGTGTGCTGACTCGATAACAAGTGCATATACATATATAGGTACATATGTGTACCGACTCAACAATGAACTGAACAGGACTGTGCCAATACCACTGTAGCCAACTGGGATTGAAATCATAATATTACACCTTTCCATGTCATCTCAACAACAATCACAACTTACAATACATACAAGGTACAAATAAGGCACATATAGGCATGCTCGTTAGTCCTAAAGCTACCCGACATAGCAATATAGTCGCCACGTACGGACTCTTGTCACTTGGTACGTACGCGGCCCCCACAACATGTATACATAACAAATAAAGAACCTATGGGGACATTTCCCCCTTACTAGGTTGGAAAGGAGACTCACCTCGCTCCGAAGATTCACCACCGGCTTCCGCGCCCCTACGACAACCCCAACAGATGTGCAATGCCCCCAAACTATCCAAATAATGATAATTAAATGAAAGTATACTCAATTGATCATAACAAATTCAAATTACAGAGTTCCTCAGCCGGGCTCAATAAAATGACCAAAAAGCCCTCAAGCCCACATGCCCGAACTTCGAAATGTTTTGAAGAAAATAACTACCCGAAGCTTTACTAATTCAATTACGCAATTTACTCCAAAATTTATGCTCAATTCGTGGCAAAAATAACATTTACCCAAATTCTAGGTTTCTTCCAAAATCCCAATTTTTCAACAATTTTTCATGTTTAATCTCATGTATAAACCTTGAATTAACTTGGAAATAAGAAGGAACCACTTACCTCTTGATGCTTGATGAAAATCACCCTTTGAAATCCTCCAAAATCGCCCCAACCAAGTGAAGAAATGAAGAAAAATGAGCTAAACCCGCTAAAATATAATTATGCCCAGGTATTTACTCATCGCGATCGCGGAAAATGCTTCGCAATCGCGAAGAACAATTTTCCAGCCCAAAATTTGCTCTTCGCGATCGCGGAAAGAGCTTCGCGATCGCGGAGATTAATTGGCCAGCTTGCCCGGACAGCCTCTAGTAGAATAGTCATAATATTTTGCACACAACTCCAAATGACAAATGGTTAAATGTTCTGAAAACTAGACTCAACTATCTACAACTTCCATGTGTTGGTCATATCCCAATTTCTTATATATTTCTAGATATAATCTGGCAAAGTCATCCCTGTGTAACACAAATCTCTTCTTCATCTTCCCGGACACCCTGTAGTGTAACAACCATATCTTTTCGTACACAAATCCAAATGCTAAATGGTTTACATTTCAAGAAACTAGATAACAAAGGAATACAACTTCCATTTTTACATCATCTCCAAATTCCTTATATATTGTGAGATATGAGCCTCCGAAATTGAGTCAGTGCAGTAGAACATTTCTTCTATGCGATCGCACAAGCATGCTTGCGATCGCACAGGCCTTTTTCCAGCTCCCTCCAAATCCTTCTACGCGATCGCACCACTGAGGCCGCGATCGCACAGACCAAAAATCACCCCTCCCATTTTCTCCTCCGTGATCGCACTACAAGGGATGCGATCGCACAACACACCAGAAACATCAGATGACAGCAACAACAAAGTAGAGAAAAATGGTCCGAAACCACCCCGAAACATACCCGAGACCCCCCGGGACCCTGTCCAATCACACGACTCAGTCCCACAACATCCCACGAACTTGTTTGAAGCTTCAAATCACATCAAACAATACCAAAATCACGAATCGCACTAAAATTCAACTTTATGAACTTTGACAATTCCAACTTTCACATCCGATGCCGAAACTTATCAAAACACATCCAACTGACCTCAAATTTGCACACAAGTCATATTTGATATTACAGACCTGCTCCAACTTCTGGAATCGCATTTTGACCCCGGTATCAAAATTTCCTCTTCCGGTCGAATTTCTCAAAAACCTTCAAATTTCTAACTTTAGCCAAATAGCTTCAAAATAACCTACGGACATCCGAATTCACTTCCAATCGGGCTCCCAACTCCAGAATCACCATACGAAGCTATTTTTAGACTGAGAATCCCGAACGGACATCTATAACACTGAGATGCCTTACAAACCAAATTTATGAAATCTTTCCAAGATGTTGTCTTCCATAATATACGTCGAAACACTACCGGGTCATCCAAAACCTGATCCGGACATAAGCCCAAGTCCGAAATCATCATATGAACCTGCTGGAACCTTCAGATTCTGATTTCGAGGTCGTTTACTCAAAATCCCAGTCTTACCCAATTTCGTCAACTTAAGGCTTCTGAAATGAATATGTTCCTTTCAATTCAACTCTGATCTTCCTGAATTTCAATTCCGACCATACGCACAAGTCAAAATACTTGAAATGAAGATGTTCATGACTTCCAACTGCTGAACGATGCGCTAGATCTCAAAACGAAAGGTCGGGTCGTTACATATATATACTGCTACCATTAACAGACTTAAACAATATATGTTCTAATTTCAATTCAAGTTCCCAAACCAACATGCTTCTCTTGTTGTTTCAATTCATTGTGTTTCAAATATGCTTCTATCTACTGTTTTGTTGCTTAACATGCAATTAAACTCTTTGCCCCCATTGCTTCATTTAGTATGCTAAGTTATGTCCTTGGTTGTTTTTTATGTTCAACATGTTCCCATAACCTGTCTCAATATGATTCTCCTATTTCTATACTTGTGTACTGATTGTTTAGTTAGGGTATGCCTTTGTTGACACTACCTTAAGTTGTTTTTATGCGTTATGCCTAGTGTAACCTTATGCTATTATGTATCCCAATCCCATGAACCCTTAAAGAGCTTTTGATTCTGAACCTATGCCTATTTCTGCATGTTACATGTTCACTACTCCGTGTATTATGTGTCCCCAATCCCATTGCCCCTGTGTGAGGCTTTGTGTTGCTGAGCCTATCCTGGTTCTGTGCTCTTTGGATGTTCCTGGATTTATCCTGGTCCTGTATTTAGTATGTCAATTACCTTTTTCAAAACTGTTTTATTGAATGACTCTCTCTGTTAATTTCACAACTATATTTTAACAAGTCTCTTTATCAAATCATTTTCCAACAAAAACTTTTCAAAACTATGTCAAGCACTCTTACTCTACTCTTAGACCCTTAAGTTCTGCCCCTTTAGTGTGAGCACTGCTTTGGGACCCTTGAGCTCCCTCTGAACTCTGACACACTAAGGCTGGCCCTTCCACACTGCACTTACTCTGCTATGGCTATGAAATCTGGGTGTGAGCACTGCCTGGGATCCCTTGAGGTCCTTAGGGAACTCTGACACACCCAGATTATGAGTAAGGCTGTGAAACACCATATGTCAATGAGGTTTTGGAGGATTTAGGCCTATATGTAGGCTACCTATAGAATAAATTCTTATTTTTCCCTATTTCATTTATGTAATCCATGCTCAATGGTCTGTAATAACTTATTATAAACAAATATTTGGAATGGCTAGTGAAAAGGGGAGGGTAGCTACATATTATATAATTATCAAATGTGTAGAAATCATGCCTTAGGACTTTTTTATAATATATGTGCATCCATGTCATACTAGATATCATGTTCCTAGGATCCCATGTCTACCGTTCATATGTTCTTATGGTGATCACTTAAAATCCTGCTCTAAGGTTAATAAATAGCATCAATAAAAACTGTTACTTATATGCATTCATGCTCTATGAAACCATAAATTCTGTCATTTGCACTAGATACCATGCTCTTAGGATTACTGTTTCAGAATCTCAATTGACATTTATACATATTTATCATTCAGAAATCCTACTCCTAGGACAACTAATTTGCACTGCCGCTATATAGATCCTGCTTAACAACTCGGTAATCTTTTGTGCATTTAGAAACCATGTTGTATGAATCCTGCATATTTTGAAACCATGTTAAGCATTTAGAAATCATGCTTTAAGAATTCTGCATATGCTTCACTTCGTATCTTTTACATTAGACACCATCTTAGGATTCCTTTCATGCTCAATGACACTTAGTCTAATTATTGATGCATAAAAGAGTATGAAACAGTCTGTCCTGCTCTAACAACTGGTAATAACTCATGTATATTCTGTAACACTTAGAACTGCATGCTCTTAGGTGTAACAACCTTAAAATTGTTATTAATCCCGATAACTGTTACATATGATCCTGCACCTAGGCAAGCCTTAGGTAATCAACCTTAAAATTAAAACTGGAGCTATCCTTTGTGATTACTATCTAACTATCAGCATGCTTAAAATTCAGTAGGCAAAACTGATTAAGACTTCCTCCCTGAGTTATGCAACAAATCTGCTTCTTGATATTGTCACTTAGATATCATGTTTTAGAATCTGAATTAAAACCAAGACCTTAACTATGTTTGACTCATGTTGATTCTCTGTATTATCTGTGGAGGTACTTGAGCCCTTTCTTGTTTATTTGTTACCGCCCTATCTGCAGTCCTATCTGTTTTTCTATATGTCGCCTTAGTATTTTACCTTTAAAACCTGAGGGTCTGCCTAGAACCTCCCTTATAGGATAAAATTCCTAAATTCCTACGGGACTAATAGGAAGGGACGGGTAACAACATGCAATAGAGGTCGTGACCAACAGTCGCTCTAATTACCTTTACGGGGTGGAAAAGGGTAGATATGGATATGATGACCGGTGCGCCCTCATCTAGGAGTGTCATACTGGGTATTGCATTGATGTGATCCATATTATAAACAAACCTAGGATACCCCTACCTTATAGTCATGTTTAGACTATAATCATTTTCAAAATCTATTAGCTATTAAACATTTTCAATCTAGTAACACATGTGTGCTTAGGCTATGAACATTTCAAAATCCCCTACTATTTGTACATTAATTGTTTACCTGCTAGCTGTACAAATTCACAAATATTATTTTGCCGGGAACCATACTTGTGGATCCTGAGGGGTGCCTAACACCTACCCCTTAGGATAATTTCAAGCCCTTACCCTGTCTCTGGTTGTCAAACTTAGTTGTAAATGAAACCCCAATAGGTTCCCTACCCCACCTTAAAATCATTAGATGGCGGCTCTTCAAAACATGCAAACCTCTTTCCCAAAAGTAATGAGTTGTCCCAACCAATGTCATGAACCCTTTAACCGGCCCCGAAAGGAGTTTTGGGAAAAATGGGGGCGCGACAACATGGCGACTCTGCTGGGGATTTTAGGCTTTTACCATTTAAAATTGCTCTGTTAATTTGTACCTCTTCCTATGTGCAATTACTTGTTTATTTCCTTTAAGCGCTTGATTTTCTTCAAAAGTAACTGACATATCTTTCGTGTTTCCTTCCTTTGTAACCGTTTAAATTATAAACTGCTCTATTTACTGCTTTCATAACGTGCAAATACGTGACTACATGCTTACTGTTTATTGCATTATTCATGATCCAATATTCATACTCCACTCGTGCCAAAGCAAAATCCTATAGCAACGCTTGATGAGTGGTTGCGCCCTTCGTATATTACCACCCCCTAAATTCGGAAAGGCTTATTTGCAGTAAAACTAGTCGATCAGCGGTGCAGTCAAAGGTTTCGTGCCTTTCCCCCTTGAGTTTTCCGCTCAAGGGTACCAGTCTAACACCCCAAAAAAACCTTACTCTCTGAAACTATACATGCATCATAGTCAGACCTAGCCTGATTAGTGTGTTTTCCGCACAATGGCCTTTAAGACAGCCTTATCCAAAAGTCCATCGGGTTTTCCATGATCCCAACGAACGCAATCACGTTCTGTGCATTTATTTTGAGATCTAAATGCTTGTATGCTAATCATAAGTGTATAAATAGTCACGTCTAGCGGGGGTAAGGGTCTAACCATTTTGTCTTGCAGAAATATAAGGCACGAAGTCCCTAGACTCGGCATGGTTGCAAACATTCATCCAAAACTTCTAAACTGGTGGGAGGACCTTCACTCCAGTGACAAGACACTCATCAAGAAATACTTGGGTAACCTACCATCTCTCCTCGACATTCAACCCAAGAAAATATTGATAGAGGCTGCCACTTTGTTCTGGGATAACGAAAGATGCGTCTTCCGTTTTGGGGACATCGAAATGACACCCTTGCTGGAGGAAATAGGAAGGCCGGCAGATTTAGTTTGGGAGACTCCTGGGTTGCTGATGCCTGAGAACCGCACAGGTAGGGTTTCTTAAAAATGATGGGTCTGAAGAAGAATGCAGAGTTAGAGTGTTTGAAGAAGTCGTACATTCCTTTCGAATATTTGTACGAAAGGTACGGTCACAGCAAGTCCTAATATACCTATCATGATGAGTTCACCATAACATCGTTGGGGCACATTCACCGGACGGTGTTCGTCTTCATAGTTTGCTTCCTAGGTCTGATTGTATTTCCGACAAAGAAAGAAAGAATCCACACTAGGTTGGCTATGGTAACCAAGACCCTAATGGAGGGGATCGATGGATAGACCTTCAGCATCGTCCCTATGATCATTTCAGACATCTATCGAGCCTTAGAGCACTGTCAAAAGGGAGTTAAGCACTTCAAAGGCTGTAACTTGCTACTGCAACTCTGGTTCTTAGAACATCTCCAAAAGGGCCAATGCCGGCAAGAATTTCCGCGAAGGGCGTGGGACGACCACATTGCTTTCCATCACCCGAAGTGAATGACGTACCTTCCTGACAGATTTGCTCAACCCGAAACTGCTAGAGAATTGGTAGAGTTCTTTGATAATCAGACTGAAGAGCAGGTACAGTGGACGTTCGAGTGGTTTCCAACAGAGGAATCCATCGTCAGGTCTAGGGATGCACTGTTCCTGATACTAATTGGGTTGAGAGAAACATATCCTTACGTCCCTCTCCGGGTTATGAGACAAGCGGGTAGGAAACAAGTCATACCGAGGGTCGACAAGATGAGTCATTTTCGGGCTGACTTTCAAGATGATAATAGTCCTCACAAGTGCCAAGCCGAACACATGTGGCACTGTAAGATCATAATAGAGAAAGACACAATTTAGTCGGGAGGTATGTCGGGCCGTATAGGATCGCTCAAAGGATAGGACATGTGGTGTACATGCTGGAGTTGCCTCCTGAAATGTCATTGGTGCACCCGATGTTTCATGTGTCAATGTGAAAGAAGGTGATTGGGGGTCCATCTGTCATTGTGCCGGTTAAGACCGTGGAAGTTAGCGAAGAATTGTCATTTAAAGAGGTTTCGTTTGCTATTCTCGATAGGCAAGTTCGTAAGTTGAGAAACAAGGAGATTTCTTCGGTTAAAGTGTTATGGAGGAATCATCAAGTCGAGGAAGCCACATGGGAAGCGGAAAATGAATGAAAGAGAAATACCCTCATTTATTAGAATAAGTCATGTAGTTGTTTATGAAGATGGTCACCTATAAGTTTGTGTCATATCTTGTGTAAAACCACCCCACTCCCCCGATCCCCCTTCTCTTATGACTCCTCAACTTTGTGACATATTTGTGTGTATTGTGTTAGTTGAATTATGTGCAATTCATTAAAATAACTAAATTATGTGCCATTCGTTATGTTAACTAAACTATGTGGGAGTTGTTGAATTGTGTTTCGGGGGCTTTCTAGCAGGTGGATAGGCCTGTTTAAAAAATATCGAAGTTAGTGAAAATTGGGGGTTGGCATTTTGTGTTTTTATACCCAAGTGATTTCCCGATCCTCATTTGAGGACGAAGGATTTTTAAGTGGGGGAGGATGTAAAGACACGTAAAATTTCTAACTAAAAACGATGCCCGGATAGTTCCCCATGTTGATATAACTGTAGAAATTCTTAAAATAGACCCCTTTGGAGTGAAAAGTACCACAGGACTTAAAAGATAGAATTTTCCAGAATTGTGCGGATCTGCGGTCCACTATGCGATCGCAGATCATGTATGCGGAGTGCATAGTGGTCGCATACCTGGACAGTTGCTGTCCATTTTGAGGACAACTATGCGGCCCATAATGCGATCGCATTTCGTGAAATGCGGGCCGCATAGTTATCGCATTCATGCACCTATATTTTTACGGAGGGAGTTATGCGGTGCACTATGCGATCACATAACAGGTATGCAGACCGCATAGCTGCCGCATACCTGGGTAGTCTGCTTCTCTTTTTGGCCCAACTAAGGACCACTTATGCGTCAGGTATGCATACAGCATAGCAGGAATGTGATCGCATTCCTGATCGCATACCTACATCGGGGCTTCTAATTTCCATTTCTAAAATCCGACCCCCTGCTTAATTAAACACACATCCCCCCTTCATTTTTAATGACTATTTGATTAAAATATAGAGAAGTGAGAGTGGGTTCTAGTGAGAGAAAGTCACCATCTCCACCAAGTTGATCCTCCATCTCTACTCAGACCTGGAACTAATCGAGTAGTCGTCATCTTCTTCATCATAAGAGGTAAGTTTCTACCCCATTTTCCCTTAATTCCCAGATTCTAATTAAAATGGAACACACATAGGTTAGTTCTTGAAGGTGAGAGTTAAATACCTTGCATGCATGTGATTAATTTACCAAAATCTAGTAAAGGGAAATAGGTTAGAGTAATCTTCCACAAAAAGGGGTTATGCAATCAAAATGAACACATATCGTTTGATAAAATGGCCACATGAGTCCAAGTAATATTCATGATTCCTAATCCTAGGTTTAAATGTGTCACATTGTAAATTAGATTGAGGGCGCTAGAATGTCCGGTGATTTGAGATAGAAATTAAGGAGAAATTCTAACTCGAGGTATGTATGTCTAACTCTAATATTCACAGGATAAACCTGTTGTGCTCACTTTCTTGGTATGACTCTCTTGTTGATTATCTGTGGACTTTATGTGTCCTATGTGCCTAATTGAGGAATTATTGCTTTTATGTTGTCCCATGCTAGTACCATGTTGTTATGCTATTTGAGTGTATAAATTGCGATCATCATGTTCCCTTTTAACTATGTGTGTGACCCTATTATGTGATGGGTGTGGTAAAATGTGAAAGGATGAAATGATATGGAATATGAATAAAGACATGGTAATGACATGAAATACGAATCAAGAGGTTGAATTGATATGAAACATGAATCTATGAATTGGATTGTTATGGAATATGGATTAAAGGATGGATTGTTGTGAAATATGAATCAAAGGATTCTAATGATATGAAAGATGAATCAAAGAATGATCTTTGTTGGGGATCAAAAAGGTTAAAAAGGATGTAAGTGATCTAAAATATCCATAAATGGAACAGGAGAATGTCCTAGCGGTGAGAAGGCCTATCTGATCTGGCTGGGATCGGACTCCATGTCATATAGATGGATGACCTGATATTCTGATATGATTATGATATGATTATGATTATTGTCCTCACTATTTCAGTTGAGATGGCCTAGCCGATCGGGCAGATATCAGACTCCGTGTGCAGTGCACATGGCACAGTTTCAGCGTAGCCGATTCAGGCAGAGATCGGACTCCGTGTGAACAAGCCACGGTGGTGATATGAGATGTGATGATATTCGAACCTCACATAGGATGGCTTGGCCGATCGAGAAGAGATCGAACTCCGTGTGAAAACGACACGGTGGATTAGTAATAATAATAACAAGATGAAACTTAAAAGAACATAATCCAAGAGATGCCAAAACGGGATGAGGAATGTAGAAATTCTTATTTGTGAAAACGACACGGTGGTATATTTTTGTATGATGCCTCTATTTGTGCTTGATTGTTAAAGTTTGTCCTACTTAGAGTAGGTTTATTCATACATACTAGTACTATTCAATGATACTAACGTCCCTTTTGTTGGGGGCGCTGCATCTTTTAAATGGACGTAGGTAGTTTTGTAACAAGTAGCACTGATCACCGATAGTGGTTCCTTTCCTCCATCCCTTTAGCAAATCTGGTGAGCCCCACTTCCTCTCGAGGCTGTGTGTAGTGCATGTTTACTCATTTTGCATATGTCGTTCTTTTGAGGTATAGCCGGGGTCTTGTTGCCGGCAATTCTATATATTCTTTTCCGTACTCTTAGAGGCTCCAGAGACATTATGTGGGTTGTAAATATATTTTTTGTAGTTGTTGTACTTACTCGTAATCGTGGTCCCGTATTGGGAAGGTTGTACTTAGTATGTATGATTTGGTAAGGTCTAATGTTAAAACGTTAAAAGAGGAAAGATGGACTCTATGTTGTGAACCTACGCTTTTGATTTTCTCTTACTATTTCATTTGAATAATGTATTCTATAAACACGGGGAAACGTGTTGGGTAGGAAAGGCAAATCAGGTTCGCTTGACCGGGTTCATTCGGTTAGGCGCCCGTCCCGTCCCTCGTTCTTGGGGCGTGACAAACTTGGTATCAGAGCCTATGGTTTAAAAGTGCCCTAGGATGTCTCGGGGCCGTATCTAGTAGAGCCCTTCTTATCGGTGTGTTGTCGACCACATCTATAATTAGGGGGCTCCATGGACATTTAGGAAAATACCCTTTATTGTCATTCTGTATCGTGCAATATGGTGAAAGGTGGGGTTGTTGTCTCTAACTCGTGCATTGTTCAAACTTTCAGTAAATGGCACCTAAGAAGAGAGCTCGACTCGGCCTAGATGCCAATGCCACCCCAAGTGTGGCAATAAATTCTCAATCTGATGGTGCGGGCAAGGACAATACCCTGACTATGAATCTACCTGACTCCTCCGTCCCTGGCCAGACTATTCCAGTTCCTACTCCATGGGAGGGTGCTATGATCCCTCTCGCTGATTCCACTGATGTTCCTGATCCATCATCAGCTTCCGGTCCCGGTATTTCTTATGGGGACCTTAGGCGAGCTACTCAGATGTTTACGCAGCTAGTGGCCTCCCAGGCCCAAAGATCTAATGTTTCCCCTTCGTCTACTAGCGAGCAAGGGGATTCTTCAGGTTCCATAGTCAACCGGTTTCTTCAGTTAGCCCCTCCAGAGTTCGCAGGTACTGACCCAGAGGATGATCCTCAGGATTTTATCGACGAGATGTGCAAGACCTTCCGAGTTATGAGGGCTACTGAGACAGAGGGGGTGGAGTTAGCATCCTATCGTTTGAAGGGAGAGGCGTATTCGTGGTTTCGGGATGTGGGAGGATTCCCGTGGGGAGGGGAGCCCTCCGGCGAGATGGGATGAGTTTGTATAGTCCTTCATGGATCATTTCTAGCCCGCCAAGACTATGGAAGCCCGTGCTACAGAGTTTAAGGTCGTCAAGTAGGGCAACCGAAGTGTGTGGGAGTACCACATGGAGTTCGTGCGCCTATCCAAATATGCTATTCACATGGTGTCGACTATGGAGGCCAGAGTTCGTCGGTTTGTTCAGGGCCTTGGTCCCAAAGTTGTTAATGAAGCTGCTACAACTGCTCTGCATTTAGATATGAACTATGGAAAGATTGTGTGGTTCGCCCAGGCTACAGAGGCTCGGAAATTGAAGATACGAATGGAGAGAGAAAGTTGTAGTAGGGCCCGGTCAGCGGGAAACTCTAGGGTTTCTTTTGGAGGTGGAAGACCATTCCTTGGGAGGGGGTCATCAGGACCATACCAGTCCTAGATCAGTCATCAGCTAGTGCCCCACCGCCAGGTCGTCACCATCATCATCAACACGGAGATCATTTTAGGGCCAGTTCAGGCACCAGGGGGTTCCATCAGCCAGGTCATTCAGGTGGGAGGTTCCCACAGCAGCAGAGTGGCCCATGCCTCAAGGGTGAGAGGTTTCATACTGGGCCCTTTAATCTGGATCGGCCAGTATGCTATGGTTGTGGGGTGAGGGGTCACATTCTTAGAGACTGCCCTTCATTCGGCCATGGAGCAGGTTGGTGTGCCGCCCAACCATCCAGTTCTTCAGCTGCTACATCCTCAGCACGCCCACCAGCCCGAGTCCCTTCAGCACCAGTAGAGCGTGGTGAAGCAAGGGGTGGTGCACGAGGTCGGGGAGGACACAGTCGATTTTATGCTTTGAGTGGTCGATAGAGTGCGGTGGCTTCTCCAGATGTTGTCACAGGTATCCTGACTATTCAATCTCATGATGTTTATGCTCTTATTGATCCCGGGTCTTCCTTATCATATGTCACTCCTTTTATTGCTTCGAGTTTTGGGATATAACCAGAACAGCTCCATGAGTAGTTCTCAGTGTCGACTCCGGTTGATGAATCTATTACGGCCGCGCGAGTCTATATGAATTGTGTTGTCACGGTGCGTGGTCGGGATACCACGGCCGACCTTATTGAGCTTGGAATGGTAGATTTTAATGTAATTATTGGAATGGATTGACTCTATTCGTTCTTTGCTAAACTAGACTGCCGAACCAGGATTATGAGGCTTGAGTTTCCTAATGAACCAGTTATTGAGTGGGAGGGGAATAATATCGTGCCAAGAGGTAGGTTTATTTCCTATATTAAGGCCTCAAAGATGATCAAAAAGGGGTGCATCTACCATTTGGTCCGGGTTGCGGATTCCACTTCAGAGGTGCCTGCTCCCGAGTTTGTGCCTGCTGTGAATGAATTTTTTGAAGTATTTCTGAATGAGCTTCTTGGGATTACACCAGATAGAGAGATCGATTTCGGGATTGATGTATTTCCAGATAGGCAGCCTATATCTATTTCACCCTACCGTATGGCGCCAACAAAATTGAGGGAGTTAAATGAGCAGTTGAAGTATCTTCTAGAGAAGGGTTTCATTAGGCCAAGTGTGTCGCCTTGGGGCGCACCAGTTCTGTTTGTCAGAAAGAAAGATGGGTCTCTGCGAATGTGTATTCATTATCGGCAGCTCAACAAGGTCATAAAAAAACAAATATCTGTTGTCGCGGATAGATGATGTGTTCGAGCAATTGCAAGGTGCTAGGTTCTTCTCAAAAATTGATTTATGGTCGGGGTATCACCAATTAAAGATTAGGGATAAGGATATTCCTAAGACCGCCTTCAGGACACGTTACGGGCATTTTGAATTCTTGGTAATGTCTTTTGGGCTAACCAACGCCCCAACAACCTTTATGGACCTTATGAATCGGGTCTTCAAGACATTTCTCGACTCTTTCTTGATCGTTTTCATCAACGATATCCTTGTGTATTCGTGAAGTCAGGAAGATCATGCTAATCACCTCAGGGCAGTTCTGCAGACTCTTCATCGGCACCAGTTGTATGCAAATTTCTCAAAATGCGAGTTTTGTCTAGAATCAGTTACCTTTTTGGGCCATGTTGTTTCCAGGGAAGGGATTCGGGTCCATCCCCAGAAGATCGAAGCGGTGAAGGACTGGCCTAGACCAACGACCCTGACAGAGATTCACAGTTTCTTGGGTTTAGCCGGATATTATCGGAGATTCGTGAAAGGATTCTCTACTCTCTACTCCCCATTGACCAAGTTGACGCAGAAAGCTATTAAGTTACAGTGGACCTATGCTTGTGAAAAGAGTTTCCATGAATTGAAATCAAGATTGACTTCGGCGCCGGTGTTGACCTTGCCAGAGGGTACAGAGGGGTTTGTGGTGTATTTTGATGCTTCAATGGTTAGTTTGGGGTGTGTGTTGATGCAATGTGGGAAGTCTATAGCGTATGCTTCAAGGAAGCTCAAGAACCACGAGAAGAATTATCCGGCGCATGATTTGGAGCTCACAACGGTTGTCTTTGCATTGAAAATCTGGTGGCATTATCTTTATGGGGTACACGTGGACGTGTTCACAGACCACAAGAGTCTTCAATACTTATTCAAACATAAGGAATTAAACCTGAGGCAGAAGAGATGGTTGGAATTGCTCAAAGATTATGAAATAAATATTTTGTACCATCCAAGGAAGGCGAATGTGGTGGAAGACGCTGTTAGTCGGAACTCCATGGGTAGCTTGGCTCATTTAGAAGCAGGTCAGAGGCTTTTGGCTCGGGAGGTTTACCAGTTGGCAAATCTGGGGATTTGTCTTTCGGCCTCAGACGAAGGGAGTGTTGTGGTGCATAACGGAGCAAAATCTTTGCTTTTTGCGGAAATCAAGGAAAATTAATTTGATGATCCAGCATCGGCACAGTTAAGAGAGTCAATTCTAAATCAGGAGACCACAACTTTTACACTCGGCAATAGTGACGGTGTCTTGCGGTGTCAAGGGAGACTATGTGTTCCGGATGTGGATGATCTTTGGGAGAGAGTAATGGAAGAGGCTCACAATTCTAGATATTCCGTACACCCAGGTTCTACGAAAATGTATCACGATTTCAAGGAGATTTATTGGTGGAATGGTATGAAGAGGGGTGTGGCGGACTTTGTGGCCAGGTGTCTGAACTGTCAGCAAGTGAAGGTCGAGCATTAGAGGCCTGGTGGGTTGACGCAGCTCGTGGAAATACCAATATAGAAATGGGAGATGATCAATATGGACTTTGTGGTGGGGGTTAACCAGCACTCTGCATAAGTTCGACTCGATTTGGATAATAGTGGATCGACTCACGAAGTTAGTGCATTTCTTGCCAGTCAAGTCCACCGATACTGCAGAACAGTACGCTAAATTGTATCAAAGAAATAGTCAGGCTTCATGGCACTCCAGTTTCTATTATCTCGGATCGAGGGGCCCAGTTCACAGCTAACGTTTGGAACACATAGTCTCCCTNACCAGCACTCTGCATAAGTTCGACTCGATTTGGATAATAGTGGATCGACTCACGAAGTTAGTGCATTTCTTGCCAGTCAAGTCCACCGATACTGCAGAACAGTACGCTAAATTGTATCAAAGAAATAGTCAGGCTTCATGGCACTCCAGTTTCTATTATCTCGGATCGAGGGGCCCAGTTCACAGCTAACGTTTGGAAGAAATTTCAGCAAGGGTTGGGTACGCAGGTAAATCTCAGCACAACCTTCCACCCACAGACTGATGGGCAAGCATAGCGGACTATTCTGATGCTTGAAGACCTATTACGAGCTTGTTTACTTGATTTTAAGGGTAGTTGGGATGATCATTTGCCACTTATAGAGTTTGCTTACAACAACAGTTTCCATGCTAGTATTCAGATTGCCCCATTTGAGGCATTGTATGGAAGAAGGTGTAGATCCTGATTGGATGGTTCGAGGTTGGTGAGGCGGAACTGATAGGACCATATCTCGTGAATCAGGCTATGTAGAAGGTTAGAATCATAAAGGAGAGGTTGAAAACTGCTCAGAGTCATCAGAAATCCTATTCAGACGTTCATCGTAGGGATTTGGAGTTTCAAGTAGATGAATGGGTATTCTTGAAGTATCTCCCATGAAGAGAGTCATGCGGTTTGGAAAGAAGGGGAAATTTATCCCAAGGTATGTCGGGCCGTATAGGATCACTCAAAGGATAGGACATGTGGCGTATAGGCTAGAGTTGCCTCCTGAAATGTCATTGGTTCACCTAGTGTTTCATGTGTCCATCTTAAAGAAGGTGATTGTGGATCCATCTGTCATTGTGTCGGTTGAGACCGTGGAAGTTAACGAAGAATTGTAATATGAAGAGGTTCTGATTGCTATTCTCGATAGGCAAGTTCGTAAATTGAGAAACAAGGAGATTGCTTTGGTTAAAGTGTTATGGAGGAATCATCATGTCGAGGAAGCGACGTGGGAAGCGAAAAATTAAATGAAAGAGAAATACCCTAATTTATTTGAATAAGTCAGGTAGTTGTTTATGAAGATGGTCACCTCTAAGTTTTGTGTCATATCTTGTGTAAAACCACCCCACTCCCTAATCTCCCTTCTCGTATGACTCCTCAACTTTGTGCCATATTTGAGTGTGTTGTGTTAGTTAATTATGTGCAATTCATTGAAATAACTGAATTATGTGCCATTCGTTGTGTTAACTGAACTATGTGGGACTTGTTGAATTGTGTTTCGGCGGCTCTCTAGCAGGTGGATAGGCCTGTTTACAAAGGAAACTCTAGCAAAAATTTTAGAAAATATCGGAGTTAGTGAAAATTAAGGGTTGGCATTTTGTGTTTTCATACCCAAGTGATTTCTCGATCCTCATTCGAGGACGAATGATTTTTAAAGGGGGGGGGGATGTAAAGACCTGTAAAATTTCTAACTAAAAACGATGCTCGGATAGGTCCCCATGTTGATATAACTGTAGAAATTCTTAAAACTTACCCATTTGGAGTGAAAAGTACCCCAGGACTTAAAAGATTGAGTTTTCCAGAATTGCGCGGATCTGCGGTCCACTATGCGATCGCATATCATGTATGCGGACCGCATAGTGGTCGCATATCTGGACAGTTGCTATCAATTTTGAGGACAACTATGCGGCCCATAATGCGATCGCATTTCGAGAAATTCAGGCGGCATAGTTGTCGCATTCATCACCTATATTTTTGCGGAGGGAGTTATGCGGCGCACTATGCGATTGCATAACAGGGATGCGGACCGTACAGTTGACGCATACCTGGGCAGTCTGCTACTCGTTTTGGCCCAGCTGAGGGCCACTTATGTGACAGGTCTGCGGACCGCATAGCGGGAATCAATTGCTTTCCTAACCACATACCTACAACGGGGCTTCTAATTTCTAATTCTAAAACCCGGCCCCGAGCTTAATGAAACACCCATCCGCTTCATTTTTAACGACTATCTGATTAAAATAGAGAGAAGTGAGAGTGGGTTCTAGTGAGAGAAAGTCACCATCTCCACCAAGTTGATCCTCCATCTCTACTCAAGCCTGGAATTAATCGAGTAGTCGTCATCTTCTTCATCATAAGAGGTATGTTTCTACCATATTTTCCCTTAATCCCCAGATTCTAGTTAAAATGGAACACACATAGGTTAGTTCTTGAAGGTGAGAGTTAAAGACCTTGCATGCATGTGATTAATTTACAAAATCTAGTAAAGGGAAGTAGGTTAGAGTAATCTTCCAAAAAAAGGGGTTATGCCATCAAAAGGAACACATAGTGTTTGATAAAATGCCCACATGAGTCCAAGTCATATTTATGATTCCTAATCCTAGGTTTAAATGTGTCACATTGTAAATTAGATTGAGGGCGCTAGAAGGTCCGGTGATTTGAGATAGAAATTAAGGAGAAATTCCAACTCGAGGTATGTATGGTTAACTCTAATCTTCAAAGGATAAACGCGTTGTGTTCACTTTCCGAGTATGACTCTCTTGTTGATTATCTATGGAATTTATGTGTCCGATGTGCCTAATTGAGGAATTCTTTCTTCTATGTTGTCCCATGATACTACCATGTTGTTATGTTATTTGAGTGTATAAATTGCGATCATCATGTTCCCTTTTCACTATGTGTGTGATCCTATTATGTGATGGGTGTGGTAAAATATGAAAGGATAGACTGATATGGAATATGAATAAAGACATGGTAATGACATGAAATACGAATCAAACGGTTGAATTGATATGAAACATGAATCTATGAATTGGATTGTTAGGGAATATAGATTAAATGATGGATTGTTGTGAAATATGAATCAAAGGATTCTAATGATATGAAAGATGAATCAAATAATGATTTGTGTTGGGGATCAAAAAGGTTAAAAATGATGTAAGTGATCTAAATTATCCATAAATGGACCAGGAGAATGTCCTAGGGATGAGAATGCCCATCCGATCTGGTTGGGATCGGATTCCATGCCGTACACATGGATGACCTGATATTGTGATATGATTATGATATGATGATGATTATTGTCATCGCTATTTTAGTTGTGATGGCCTAGCTGATCGGGCAGAGATCAGACTCCGTGTGCAGTGCACATGCCACGGTGTTAGCCTAGCCGATTTGGGCCGAGATCGGACTCCGTGTGAACAAGCCACGGTGGTGATATGAGATGTCATGATATTCGGACCTCACCTAGGATGGCTTAGCCGATCGGGCAGAGATCGAACTCCGTGTGACAACGAAAAAGTGGATTAGTAATAATAATTACAAGATTAAACTTAAAAGAACATAATCCAAAATATGGCAAAACGAGAAGAGGGATGTGGAAATTCTTATTTGCGTTCTTCCCTTACTTCGGTATATTGTTGTATGATGCCTCAATTTGTGCTTGGCTGTTGAAGTTTATCCTATTTAGAGTAGGTTTGTTCATACATACTAGTACTATTCAATGGTACTAACGTCCCTTTTCTCCGGGGGCGCTACATCTTTTAAATGGATGTAGGTGGTTCTGTAGCAGGTAGCGCTGATCGCCGATAGTGGTGCCTTTCCTCCATCCCTTCCGCAATTTTGGTGATCCCCACTTCCTCTCGGGGTTGTGTGTAGTTCATGTTGACTCATTTTGCATATGTCGTTCTTTTGAGGTATAGGCGGGGCCTTGTTGCCGGCAAGTCTATGTATTATTTTCCGTACACTTAGAGGCTCCGTAGACATTATATGGGTTGTAAATATATTTTGGGTAGTTAGTTGTACATACTCGTAATCGAAGTCTGGTATCGGGAAGGTTGTACTTAGTATGTATGATTTGGTAATATCTAATGTTAAAACGTTAAAAGAGGAAAGATGGACTCTATGTTGTGAACCCACACTTTTGATTTTCTCTTGCTATTTCATTTGAATAATGTATTCTATAAACACGGGGAAACACGCTGGGTAGGAAAGGCAAATCAGGTTGTTTGACCGGGTTCATTCGGTTTGGTGCCGGTGAACCTACACATCCTCAAAATATCCCAAAGCAGTAAAATCATCCCACATCTCATCATCACACCACTCCACCAAAGAACCAAACTCTTCCAGCACAATGCAATGCCTGCCATAGTCCAAAGAACACTCCACTACTTATCCCGGAACCTTAGAACTCCGCAAACGACCATCTCTACACCCATGCACCGGGCCACCACAACAATCCTATCTATGTGGAAACCATACCACACTCCACGCAACCTATCTCATACACACCTGAGTCTGATGAAAAGGATCTGCTTATCAGGAACTTGGCCGAGGAACTTAAGAAGCTGACCAGCCGGGTTCAAGGCATTGAGGGAAGCAAGGGAGTAGAGGGGTTGAACTGTTAGGATCTTTGCATACATCCCGATGTCGAACTGCCCGAGGGGTACAAAACTCTTAAGTTCAAAATGTTTGATGGTACAGGTGATCCAAGAGTCCATCTGAGGACCTACTGTGACAAGCTAGTTGGAGTAGGGAAGGACGACAGGATCCGCATGAAGGTTTTCACGAGGAGATTGAAAAGAGATGCAGTTCTTGGTACATCAGCCAAGACCCCAGGAAATGGTGGAATTGGGTGAGCATGGCGTCTGACTTCATGGACCGATTCAAGTTTAATACAGAGAACGCACCGGATGTGTTCTACATCCAGAATCTTAAGAAGAAGCCAGTGAAATGTTTCGCGAGTATGCTACTCGCTAGAGGTCCGAAGCTGCTAAGGTCAGGCCTGCCTTCGACGAGGAACAGATGAATAAGTTCTTTGTATGTGCTCAAGACCCGCAATACTATGAGCGATTGATTGTGATTGAGAACCATAAGTTCTCCGACATTATCAAATTGGGTGAGAGAATCAAAGAAGGTATTAAGAGTGGTATGGTCACTAATTTTGAAGCCTTGAAAGCTACGAACAAGGACCTACAGTCTGGTGGTGTGTCCAAGAAAAGAGACGTGGGAGCCGTAATGGTTACACAAAGAACCAAATCTCCCCTCAAATACAAAACTTATCCAACACCTCCACTCACATATCAGCCAACCCCAAACTACCAAGCACCCTCGCCCTCTTACCAAGCTCCACCACCAACCTACCAATCATCTCCACCACCTACATATCAACCTGCTTCACCCAGATACTCCCAACCCGCTCCGTTTACCACAATTACAACTCTCAACCATCCCACTATCAGTCACCCCCTCCACGCCAAAACTTTCCTATACCTCGACCTAATTTTTACCGCAGACCCCCAAAACAATACACTGCCATCGCCAAACATATCGACCAGCCGTATGAAAAACTAAAAGCTGCTGGTTATGTCACCCACATCCCTGCTGTGACCCCTGAGAGTCCTTCCCAATGGGTAAACCCAAACAAGTCCTGTGCATACCACTTCGGCATGAAGGGACACACCATCGATGAATGCTGCTCATTGAAGGACAAGATACAATTCTTGGTTGACAACAAGATCATTGAGTGTAGGAATAAGGGTGGAGGCATCCACATAATTGATAAAGAAGACGACTGGGACCCCGAGGGGTCGATCGGGTTGATCGTAGAAGGCGATGACCCAACGAAACCAGCGGTTACTCTCAACCCAATCTTTGTCCAGATTCAACCGTCTGAGGATGCTGAGGTAGATATGTCTGTACCGCTTGATTTTGAAGCATCGCCACCCGTAAAGACACTAGCACCAATTGAGGTTGATGTCATGCCACCAGCAAATACACCCGCACTATTTGAGGTTGCAGTCCTGCCACCTGCTAAAGCACATGTTCCGTTCGAAGTGAGTGTAGCCTCACCGATTATAGTGGAAATATCAACCACGCCACCTTCCTATACAAATGGTGTACCATGGGACTATGCAGCCGAGGCAAGAAGGAAAGCCAAAGTCAAGACTGAAGAAACTACCGCGGCACAGGGTATGACAAGAACTGGTAGAGTTTACATGCCTGAACTTCTGGCCGAATAGAGCAAGCAAGCTTCCAACAGGCCACCCATGACCGAGACAGGTCCAGACGACCTCTGGAGGAAGGTACAAGCCAAGGAGTATTCAGTCGTCAACCAGTTAAACAAGACGCCAGCTCAGATATCCATCACTTCCTTGTTGCAAAATTCCGAGGTACACAGAAACGCTTTGCTGAAAGTATTTAATGAAGCATATGTGTCGAATAATATCACTAGTAGGGAAATGGCCAATATGGTAGTCCAAGTGTTGGAAATCCATAAGATTACCTTCCACGAGGACGAGTTTCCACTTGAAGGGTTAGGTCACACCAAGGCACTGCATATCATTGTGCAATGTGAAGACTATTTCATCACCAGAATTCTTATCGACGGGGGATCCAGTCTCAATATCTGTCAGTTGATAATGCTCAAGTAATTGGGCAAAGGGCTTCACGAGATAAGAGATGTAGCGATAAATGTGAAAGCTTTTGATGGCTCTCAGAGGTCCATTATTGGCGAGATTAGCCTGTGCTTGCAGATGGGGCCAACTTGGTTCGAAGTTGACTTTCAAGTAATAGATGTATCGGCGTCCTACAACTTGCTATTACGACGGCCATGGATACATGCTGCTGGGGCCGTATCATCAATGATGTGCCGGAGAATTTCGGCACATTTAATACCATATTGCTTAGACTAGGGCTCGTTTCAAGAGAATTTACTCTTATTAATCATAG